>JAGFNQ010010599.1:0-20449 GCA_024364735.1 Boesenbergia rotunda
AATTTTGGAAATTTCCTATTTTGAAATTTTCCAATTTTGGAAAATATGTAAGTTTTCTTTGTACCAGAAACTTACAATATTCTGAAAGCCTTTTTTTTTTGGAAACTTTCCATTTATGGAAAGCTCGCAATTTTGGCACTTTCTTTTCAAGAAAGTCTAGACAAATTTATGGAATTAATTGACAATTAAATTCGAATTGGTTTTAAATTATTAACAAAATTCTTTACTTTGGGGAGTGCCTCGGGGAGCCACCAAATTAAAGTTAGTTGTTGTAATTTAATTTCCTATTTTGAATAAGAATTGTCAAGTTTAATTTGGCTACGCCTCGGGGAGCGGGCCAAATTAGATTTACAAAATTTCTTTTTTTGGGTATCTGAGCCTCGGGGAGCCACCCAAAGAAAATAATTTGTTGTAATTAATTAGTCCATAAATAAAATATGTGATCAAATCTTGGAAATTTTGAGGTGATTCTCAAACGATAATTTCCTTATTTGATTTTTACATATTGTTGTCTCCAAAATTAATTAGGAAAATTGTTTCCTATAGAGTTTATTTCTTAAATAAGATTTTCATGAAAATAATATGTGGTTGAATTAAGGGAATCTGTCTCTTAATTTAATAAGATTTGATTTAGAGAAATCAAAGTCTTAAACATATTATTTCCGAAATTGATTATGACAATTTAGGAAATTGTTTCCCAAAACAATTCCTTGAATAAAGTATGAAATTAGAATAGAAAATCCGGTTCCTAATCAATTAATGAGACTTGATAAATTAAGTCACATACATACTTTATTAAGGAAATCGTTAGAACATGACATAATTATATGTCATGAATGTGCTTGAAAGAAAAGGATGAGACCCAAAACCCCTTGCAAAATATTAGGCCAACACCTTCCATTAATATGGTTAGAACCGGAGTTTTATTTCTCGTTAGGTTGATGGACACATCCATGCTCGGCTTGAACCTCAACATGTTCAAACCATGGAATTAGTTTATGATTAATATAGTTGGAGTCAGAGGTCAATCCTTAGTTTTGGTTATTGGACACATCCAAGCCTGACTAAACGGTTGAATGAGCTCCAACCATATTAAAACTATTTCTTGATTAATGGGTCAGCCTTAAGCTGGAGCATCGATTTGTTGTGCCACAGCCAAGGTCGATGTAAAGAGAGGTGCAGTTGGGTGCTATGTATATGTTGCATACTTGTTAATGAGTTAACAACCCAATGATTTATGCAAACATTCAATTAGTTGATAGCATAAAGTGATAGTTACATATATATGATATGTAATCGGTATAATTACCTACCTTCATAGCTAAGAATAACTTGATGGCCACAACCATGGTTGTTCTTATCTATGGTTGGATATCAACCTATTTGGAGATGTTCCTACGATCTCCCGAATTGATAAAAAGGGTTATTCAATTCGAAAAATAAATAGGATTTAATAAATGTATATTGATGCATTCTTTATCATTCTTATCACATAAACTCAATTTGTATTTCTAGGATAATCACCTGATCATGTCTTCTCTAAATTTGCGTTCCATTTTGGACACCAATAAGTTAACTAAGGACAAAAGGATTGAAAAGACACCAAAAGGCACTTGTCGTCACTGCGCCAAGGAGGGCCACTGGCGAAGAAACTGCAAGGTTTATCTTGAGTTCTTGAAGAGGAAGGCATTCGATGCCCCATCCTCTTCAGGTATCTTCGTTATTGAATGTCACTCTATTTCCTCATACGCCTGGGTACTGGATGCTCGGTGTAGCTCACATATATGTAATGACATAAAGGGGCTAAGGAATAGAAGAAGACTCGTCAAGAGAGAAGCAAATTTGCAATTTGGAAATGTAGCAAAGATTGCTGCTGTTTCCATCGGAACATGATTGCTAAAGCACCCTACTGGACTTGTCTTAGAATTAGATAATTGTTATTTTATTCCTTCATTAATAAAAAACATTGTATCTATTTCATGCTTGAATGAAAAGGGTTACCATTTAACTTTTAGTAACAATTGTTGTTACATAACTTTAAATGGTGTTCTTTATGGGATCGGAACTTTATGCAATGGTATCTACACGTTAGATTTATCCGGTGACGTTTGCAATATCGAAGTTACCAACAAACGTGCTCGAATAGATAATCAAATAGACTCCTATACGTGACATTGTCGTCTTGGTCATATAAGTAAGAAACACATGACCAAATTACACCAATGTGGAATTCTGGAATCATTTGAACCCGGTTCATTTGATACATACGAATCATGCTTAAAGGGCAAGATGACCAAATTACCCATTTCCGAAAAAGGTAAACCAGTGGGAGAATTGCTTGGACTAATACATACTGACGTATGTGGACCAATGTCAACTCTTGCACAAGGAGGCTATAGCTACTTCATTACCTTTATCGATGATCACTCACGATTCGGGTATGTGTTCCTAATGAAACACAAATCTGAAGCTTTTGAGAAATTCAAAGAATTCAGAAGTGAAGTAGAGAAATAGTTTGGCAAAAGTATTAAGATACTTCGATCCGATCGGGGTGGTGAATACTTGAGTCAAGAGTTTCAAGATTATCTTAAGGACAATGGGATATTGTCTTAATGGACTCCGCCGTATACACCACAGTATAATGGTGTATCCGAGAGGCGTAACCGAACCTTGATGGATATGGTTAGATCTATGATGAATCATGCAACTCTTCCAAAATCCTTTTGGGGCTATGCGCTTAAGACAGCTGTTTACTTGCTAAACAGAGTCCCGACCAAGGTAGTCTCTACTACTCCATATGAGACGTGGAATAGTAAGAAACCTCACTTAACTCACCTTAAGATATGGGGTTGTCCTGCTTATGTGAAGCGGACTGTATCAGACAAATTGGATGCTAAGTCTGATAAATGTCTATTTATTGGATACCCTAAGGAAACGAAGGGTTACCAATTCTATCATCCCTTAGAACAAAAGGTGTTTGTTTCAAGGCATGCTGTATTTCTAGAAAAGAATTTCTTTTACAAGAAAACATTGGGAGTAGCATTGAACTTGAAGAAGTTCAAGAGACTCCAATAGACATTACAGAGACACCTAGTCTAGACCCACAACCAATAACTCATAATGATGAGCTATCAGTTGAACCTACAACAACACCACTTCTTCGTAGATCTGATAGGACACGTAATATTCCAGAGAGATACGGATTTCTCGTAAGTGAATCGAACGACGAGTTACTCATTAGCAATGACGAACCTATCAGTTATGATGATGTTTTGAAAAGTTCAGAAAGGGACAAATGACTTGAAGCCATGAAGTCGGAAATGGATTCCATGTACGAAAATCAAGTATGGTACTTGGTTAACCCACCTGAAGGGATTAAGCCCATAGGGTGCAAGTGGGTTTTCAAGAAGAAAACCGACATCGAAGGTAATGTTGTTACCTTTAAGGCTAGATTAATGGCAAAAGGATATCGTCAGAAACAAGGAATTGATTATGACGAAACCTATTCGCCAGTAGCTATGCTTAAATCCATTCGGATGCTCCTGGCCATAGCAGCTCATTATGATCATGAGATATGACAAATGGATGTGAAAACAGCTTTCCTTAATGGAAACCTGCTTAAGGATGTATACATGATACAACTTGAAGGTTTCACATCGGTTGATAAAACCAAAAATATGCAAGCTTCGACGATCCATATATGGACTGAAGCAAGCATCCAGGAGCTGGAACATCAGTTTTGATGAGACAATCAAAGAGTTTGATTTCTCACAAAATCCTGACGAACCTTATGTGTACAAGAAGGTTAGTGGGAGTGCAGTCGTATTCCTAGTATTATATGTCATGACATATTGCTTATAGGAAACGATATATCAGTCTTACGATCGGTTAAAATTTGGTTGTCCAAAACTTTCTCCATGAAAGACCTGGGAGAAGCAACCTATATCCTTGGGATTAGAATCTATAGAGATAAATCAAAACGGTTGCTTGGTCTTTCGCAGTCTACATATATAGACCGAGTGATAAAAAGGTTTAGCATGTCGGAATCCAAGAAAGGTTACCTTCCCATCAGGCATGGGATCAACCTTTCAAAGTCTATGTGTCCGTGCACAGAAGACGAGAGGATTTGCATGAATAAGATTCCTTATGGATCCGCGATAGGATCTATCATGTATGTTATGTTATGTACTAGGCCCGATGTATCGTATGCTTTGAGCGTCACAAGCAGATACCAGTCTGATCCAGGAATGGATCTTGGGCGTCTGTCAAGACAATCCTTAAGTACTTAAAGAGAACTAAGGATGTGTTCCTAATATATGGAGAAGGAGATATGGTAATACGTGGGTATACAGATGCCAGTTTCCAGACAGATAAGGATGACTCCAAATCTCAATCTGGATACATATTTACTTTGAATGGAGGCGCAATAAGTTGGAAGAGTTCCAAGCAAGACAGTGTAGCGGATTCTACCACGGAATCGGAATACATTGTGGCTTCGGAAGCAGCAAAAGAAGCAGTCTGGATCAAGAAGTTTGTCTTGGAACTTGGTGTGGTTCCAACCATTGATGAAGCAATACCGGTTTACTGCGACAACAATGGAGCTATTGCACAAGCAAAGGAACCTAGGTTTCATCAGCGATCCAAACACGTGCTTCGCCGCTATCATTTGATCGGAGAAATTATAAGTAGGAATGACATACAAATTGAGAAAATTCCCACTGAAAGGAATTTAGCGGATCCTTTAACTAAGGCCTTACCTCAAAGCATGTTTGAGGGTCATGTTAGAGCCTGTGGTATTGGATACCGTAGCGATTGACATTAGGCCAAGTGGGAGTTTGTTAGTAATATGAGAAAAGTGTCCTAAGGCAATCGTCTTATGGTTGTAATCATTTACTTCAATAAATGAATATTCACTATTTGAGTATACATGTTCGTGTAAGATCATAAACTCATTTACTGAATGTCCGCAATACAATCCACAGCATAAGAGAATTTGTGATGAATTCACAACTAGTGATTATCTCTACATGTGCAATTGTGAAGTATTGAAATTGTCCCTAGTCGATGAATTGATAAATACGGACACTATCAATTCTGTTGAGACTAGCATGGGTTATTCTCTAATCAGCTGATTCTCACTGGCTGGTGACATTGGGATGTTCGGAGATAAACATGAATGCTAGTTAAGGGAACTAGTTCATTGGAGTGACTGGCTATAAAACTTCATATGGTAATCTACATATAGATATGTCAGTGAAGTTATTACTGCAGCGTAAGTGCGATGTTCCTTTGACTTGCGGTGTTCAAGTCATCTCGGTCATGGAGACTTATACTTTGACATCTTAAGCAAGCATCTCCAAGGAGGTGTGGACCCAGGATGGTTGGGTATAAGACGAAGTGCCCGAAGATGTTTGAACAGCCTACAAAGGATTCACCACTCCTTGCGAGGAGAAGTATACCCAAGGCCTATCGTCGGATTGTTACTCGAAGCCTCTGGCCAGAGCATCACATGTTCAGAGTATGAATCTCTCAGATACATGAGAGTAATTAGAATCCGTTGGACGAGAAAGACATTGCTTGGGCTAGGTGTGACATAGTCAGCCTAGTGGGGACTGACACACATAGACCGTGTCCTCAACCAAGTGGGTATAAGATGGTAAAGGGAATGATGCACGATTCATTAAAGCTGCTGAAGGGTTTCAGAATTATTTCTGAGGTCAACCGTTGATCTTTCGATTAATTGGGGATCATGATGTACTACTAAGTGTTGGATCGTGAAAACCGATATATGGTGCTTCCTGCACCAACACTAAGTGTCACTCATGATCGTTCTATAATTGGTTAATTATAGACGGCCAACATAAATCGAAAGCCTATTTAGTCACACGCACAACGAGTAATCCGAGGGATTTAAAACAAGTTGAAAATTAGATTTTCCGATCAAGAGAGATAAGTCGAATCTGAATTTTTCAGAGACGCATCGGAAGCATAAAATGGCTAAGTCTTTTGAAGACTTATTGGATGAATTAAATGAGTTTAATTCGTGAGGTCATGGCTTGGTTTGGCCGGCCAAAGAGGGTCCCCACCCTCTTTGTTTGGCCGGCCACAATAAAAAGGGGAGAACCAAATTGTTTGGTTCAAATTATAAAATAAACCGCGCGTGGTTTGTTTTATAAAATTATTGATAAAGAAATTTATATAAAAAAATTTATATGAAGAAAATTATATAAAGAGATTTATTTTCATAGAAATTAAAATAAACCTTGGATTGGTTTATTTTATTTTATAAAATCAATAATGGATTGATTTACCATGATAAAGAAATTTATATAAACAAATTTATATAAAGAAATTTCTTTCCATAATAAAAGGGGAGACATGGTTGTTTTTATTATAAATTAAGTTATAATAAAAACTTGGCATAACGAAATAATTCATAGAAAAATTTATAAGATAAATTTCTTATGAAAATTTATTCCGTTAAAAGGAGACTTGGCGATTAAGAGGCTACTATATAAAGGTACCAAGGCAAGGCTTGGAATGGAATTCAAGAGATCAAGGATTCTTGCCTAGCCTCTCTTTCTCTCCTTCTCTCCCCCTCCCTCCTCTAGTGGCGCCGGCCCTAGAGGGCCTCCCTTTGGTTGTCGTGAGCTTCGTCCACCATGAAGCTACCGAAGAAGAAGAAGAAGCGGGCGCAACTCCTTCCTTCCTCCCGGAATCTTGATTCCGTTCTTCGTTTGGTGGTTAGTCTTTCCATCTCTCTCTTGGTATTCTTGTCATGCCTTTGGAGAATCTAGTAGTTCTTGTCGGCATGAAACTCGTGGCTTTGCGAAGTCATCCCGAAGAAAACTCGGCGTGGACGCGAATAGAGGCGGAGCTTCCAAGGGACGCTACGGTTGGATCTCGTCCCTTTCTTCGAGTTACGTGAGGTATTAAGTAAATTAGTTTACTTTCTGAAAAATTTTAAATATATGATCATGTCTCCACAACATAAGGTTGCATGCTAGATACGTGGTTAAAATAATTTGAGAAATTATTTATGCTAAACCTTCCGCTGCACGTAATTAAATTTTAAAATTACGAACCCGTATCCATGTCAACATGCACCCGGTCCCAACAGATTACTCATGGATGTTAAGCCGTAAACAGAGCCCCAAGCTCTGATACCACTTGTTGGAAACGAGTTGGCTAGAGAGGGGGGTGAATATAGCCAACACTTTTTCTTTAAAGAGCTTAGCAAGTTTTCTGCACTTAAACTATCAGTAGCACAGCGGAAGAAGCAAAGGAAAAACAAAGCAATGCAGTAAACTAAAAATAGAGATGAAAGCTAACAACGACAGCTACCAAGATCGCTAACAAGAGGATTTACAAGGTTCGGGGATAACTTGCCCCTACTCCTTGACGTGCCCTTAAGGTGGGCGATCCCTTGATCATCGGCAGATCTAGCCCCGGTGATCACCGGATATAAAGCAACCTCCTTCTCGGTGGAGAAACCTCTCCACAGCGTTTCAATCACAGATAAGTGTTTAAGCTTAATGAAACAACAAGAAGGATCTTACTCAAACCCTCGGCAAGGACAAGAACACAACAAGCTTCCCTGAGCTCCACCCAGTGGCGATCTCACGCAAGAACCCTTCTTCGTGTCTTCCCACTGTCGGACTCCAAGCTTCTTGTTCCCTCCTTCAAGGCTCAAGTAAAGGATGATTGCTTCTCGATCGCTTGCTCAGAATGATGGAAACCTCAAGAACAGCAAGCTTGATGTGGAGAACTCAAAGCACAGGAACTCAAGAACACAAGCTGTAAGCTTTCGAATTTTTGAACGCTTCACTTCGAACTCTCACCAAGCTGTCTCCCGTTCCTTTTGTTTCTCCACTAAGCATCAAGTGACCTCATCTCCAGCAGCCTCCAGCTGCCTCACTGCCAACACCAGCTACACTGAACCCTTACTGAACTTCCTGAGCTCCCTCAGCCAAGCTTCAGTCAGCGGCTTCAGTCCTGCAGCTCCAGCCGTTGCAACCTGAGTGGAGAAATGGACAAACCTGCTCCAAGGAAAGCCCCCTTTGACTTCTCCTTGAGTGTTTGAATCCTCCCCTATCACCTGCAACTTAGTCAGAATATTAGAGCAGTATATCACACAGTAAATCAAGTATCAGAGGCAAACATCAGCGAATCGGATACGGTCAGACGCGATCAGAGCGTCTGACAGTGCAATTTGAATTAAAGTGATCGGTCACCCGACCGATTAGAGAGACTTCTGATAGGTCACCAGACCGATCAGGCTAAGTCCAGACCGATCAGGCTCCGTCCTGATCGGTCCCCAACACTCAATCAGAAATCGCGATTTCTTTGTGACTTCACCTGGATCGATCAACGGACCGATCCCAGGTTGTGGATCGATCACCCGAACGATCCACCCCTTTCTTGGGCGATTTCTGAGCTTCGCAGTCCAGACCTCCTGATCGGTCATCAGACCGATCAAGCACCCTCTTGATCGGTCACCAGACCGATCAGATCATGACCAGACAGATCAGGCTAGAGCCTGATCGATCATAGTGAGGAACCTGCGATGCTGGATCGTTCTCCGGAACGATCTGTACAGTGATCCTGATCGGTCTCCAGACCGATCAGGTTCAGATCAGCAAGGGAACTCAACCTCAACTGTTCGCTCCCTGATCGGTCACCCGACCGATCAGGAGCCAAGCAGTAGGTGAAACACACACTCCCTGATCGGTCACCGGATCGATCAGGAGCAGTACAGTAGGTTCCCAACCTCACTGTGTGCTCCCTGATCGGTCACCAGACCGATCAGTCGTTTCTAGATCGGTCACCAGACCGATCCACGAAGGAGCAGCGTGCCAGAATCCCTGACCGATCACCAGACCGATCCAGGGACGTAAACTTAGCCCTCCAAGCCAAGGATTTTTCATCTAACTCTCCAAGTTGGGAATTTGCACCTAACCCTCCAAGTTAGGACTTTTCACCTAGCCCTCCAAGCTAGGACTTTTCACCCAACCCTTCCGAGTTAAAACTTCATCCAACCTAGCCCTCCAAGCTAGGCACCTGACCCTCCAAGCCAGGACTTTTTCACCTAATTCTCCAGGATGAGAATTTGCACCTAACCCTCCAAGTTAGGACTTTTTACCTAGCCCTCCAAGCTAGGACTTTTAACCCAACCTTTCCGAATTAGGACTTTTCCAACACCTAGCCCTCCAAGCTAGGACTTTTCAACACATAACCCTCCAGGTTAGGATTTTCCAGCACCTAGCCTCCCAGACTAGGATTTTCAACACCTAACCCTCTAGGTTAGGATTTTCCAACACCTAGCCCTCCAGACTAGGATTTTCCATACCATGTCTGATCCCCGATCAGGACTTAATCATAATCAATAATCATCCACCTAAACTTAAATCGGTGTCAACATCAAAACAACAATCAGGGCCAGACTGCATCAACAATGTCCACCTGAGTTTTCAGGTGGACCTCCATCCTGTTGGAAAATCCTAACCTGGGAGGTTAGGTGTTGGAAAAGTCCTAATTCGGAAGGGTTGGGTGAAAAGTCCTAGCTTGGAGGGCTAGGTGAAAAGTCCTAACTTGGAGGGTTAGGTGCAAATTCCCATCCTGGAGAATTAGGTGAAAAAGACCTAGCTTGGAGGGTCAGGTGCCTAGCTTGGAGGGCTAGGTTGGATGATGTTCTAACTCGGAAGAGTTGGGTGAAAAGTCCTAGCTTGGAGGGCTAGGTGAAAAGTCCTAGCTTGGAGGGCTAGGTGAAAAGTCCTAACTTGGAGGGTTAGGTGCAAATTCCCAACTTGGAGAGTTAGATGAAAAAATCATTAGCTTGGA
This sequence comes from Boesenbergia rotunda, assembly GCA_024364735.1. NCBI lineage: Eukaryota > Viridiplantae > Streptophyta > Magnoliopsida > Zingiberales > Zingiberaceae > Boesenbergia > Boesenbergia rotunda. The sequence goes on from JAGFNQ010010599.1 coordinate 9,841, forward strand.
GGGCTAAGGTGGATGAATCCCTAGCTTGGAGGGCTGGGTAGAGTCACTGGATCGGTCTGGTGACCGATCAGGGACTTTTGGCACGCTGCTCCTTAGTGGATCGGTCTGGTGACCGATCCAGCTATGTCTGATCGGACTGGTGACCGATCAGGGAGCGCACAGTGAGATTGGGAATCTACTGTGTGGCTCCTGATCGATCCGGAGACCGATCAGGGAGCAGGCTGCTTCCTTGCTGTCTTGCTCCTGATTGGTCTGGCGACCGATCAGGGAGCAAACGGTGAGTGAGTTCCCTTGCAAATCAGAGTCTTGGATCAGTCTGGTGACCGATCAGGAATCTTGGTTTTGATTAAAAAGTAACTGTTCATCTTCTCTGATCGGTCTGGATGACCGATCAGGATCCAATCTGATCGGTCTGGTGACCGATCAGGATTCATCCTGATCGGTCTGGTGACCGATCAGGCGTGTATTGCTGCGAGAGCTGGGAATCCCAGCAAAGCAGTGGATCGATCTGGTGATCGATCCACACACCCTGGATCGGTCCGGTGACTGATCACTTTAATTCAAATTTCACTGACAGACGCGGTCAGAGTGTCTGATCGTATCGGATTTGCTGATGTATGTTTTCTGATATGTGATATGCTGCGTGATCTTCTGCTCTAATGCTCTGATTGAGTTTCAGGTGACAGGGGAGGATTCAAACACTCTAGGAGAAGTCAAAGCGCGCTTTCCTCAGAGCAGGTTTGTCGCTTTTCCCATCTCAGGTTGCAACGGCGAGCTGCGGACTGGAGCTCGACTGAGGAGCTCAGTGAGTCCAGAGATAGCTCAGTAGAGGCTGGCGTTGGCAGTTGAGTAGCTGGGAGCTACAGAGTTGGTGTCACCTGTCGCTTGGCGGAGAAACAAAAAGGAACGCGAGAGTTGAGTTCAGCATGACTTGCAGTTCTTGAAGTTTTTTGTGTTCTTGCGTTCTGCTGCGAGAAGCTTGCTGTTCTTGAGTTCTTCAACGATTCTAAGCAAGCTATTGAGAAGCAATCATCATACTTGAGCGCTTGAAGGAGAAAACAAGAAGCTTGGAGTCCGATAGTGGGAAGACACGAAGCAGACAGGGGTCTGCGTGAGATCGCCACTGGGTGGAGCTCAGGGAAGCTTGCTGTGTTTTATCCTCTCTAAGTGTTGGAGTAAGACCTTCTTGTTGTTATTTCATTGTGCTCATTATATATCATTGTTTGAAACACGCTGTGGAGAGGTTTCTCTATCGAGAAGGAGGTTGCTTCATATCCGGTGTTAACCGGGGCTTGATCTGCCGACGATCAAGGGATCGCCCACCTCAAGGGCACGCCAAGGAGTAGGGGCAAGTTATCCCCGAACCTTGTAAACCCTCCTTGTTAGCGATCTTGCTAGCTATGTGTGTTTTACGTTCATTTGGTTTTTCTGCATACTCTGTTTTCCATTCTTTCCGCTGTGCTACTGATATTTGAGTTGCAGAAATCGTGATAAGTTTTCAAGGGGCAAGCGATTGTCTATATTCACCCCCCCCCCTCTATAGCCATCTCGTCCCCAACAAGTGGTATCAGAGCAAGGTGCTCTGTTTACGGCTTAACAACCGAGAGTTCTCAACAAGATGGCTTTGAGAGAAGGCTTCTCCACCACCCGACCTCCATTCTTTGATGGCGTCGACTTCCAATATTGGAGATCAAAGATGGAATATTATTTGAAGATGGATATCCATACGTGGTTCGCGGTGAAGGAAGGATTCATCCCTCCTAAAGATGATGAAGGCAAGGAACTTGAATCATCTCGGTGGACTGCCGAACAAACAAGGAAAAGTGAAGCCGACGCTAAGGCGGTTGTCACTCTACAATATGGCATGAACAAAGACCAACTCATCAAGGTTGGTCCCTTCACAAGTGCAAAAGACTTGTGGAACAAACTCATAGAGCTCCATGAAGGCACCCGGGACTCGAGGATTGCAAAGAGGGACTTGTTCCTCAATCAACTTCAAAACCTCTCCATGAAGGAGAATGAGTCGGTAAGTGAGCTCCATAGCTGGTTCAAGGAAGTTCTTAATGGACTTCACTCAATTAATGAAAAGGTCGAGAATCGCGACCTTGTGAGGTATGTCTTGAAAGTATTTCCAAGGAATGCTTTGTGGTCATCCATGGTGGATGCCTACAAAGTATCCAAGGATTTATCTATTGTAAAGTTAGATGATTTATTTTGTGAGATGGAATTGTATGAGATGGCTAACAAAGGCCCCAAGGAAAAGGGGATTGCCTTAGTTGCAGGAGACCAGATCAACAAGAAGAAGAAGGAGAAGAAAAAGGAGAAGGATCTTTCATCATCTTCATCCTCCTCCGAATCCGAGTCAACCTCGGAGGAAGATGGCAGTGGCTCCTCTTCATCTGAAATGGCGAACTTCGTGCGAAGGATGATGCGAAGAGATCGACGTTTCAAGAGGAGAGGTAATACTAGTGAATCCAAACTTGATAAGAATAATGCATCCTGTTTTGAGTGTGGTAGGAAAGGACACTTCAAGAATGAGTGTCCGAAGCTTAAGAAGAAGGAGGAAAAATCCAAAAGAAAAGAAGATAATTCCAAGAAGAAGAAGAAGGCATTGAAGGCCTCTTGGGATGAGTCATCCTTTAGCTCATCCGATGACGAGAAGGAGGAGAAGAGCACAAGGCAAGTGGCTCTCATGGCTCTTGGAGAGGAGGGCAGTGAAGAAACTTCAAGCTCCTCAAACGCGGCTTCATCATCTTCGGATGATGAAGAGGTAACTTCTCCCGAGCTTGAAAAATGTTATAGAGCAATTGCATGTTTAACTAGTATGCTTAAGAAATCCAAAAATAAAGTTAAAGCATTGCAATTAGAGATTGCTCAATTAAAAGCTTCTAGGGATGATAACATTGATGACTTGCATGTTGAATTACTAGAAGATGAAATTAAATCACTGAAACATGAAATTGAACTTTAAAATCCTCTAAGGTTGAGGAAATCAGTGATTTGCATGATAATGGGTTAGTAGAGGAAAACCAATCCTTGAAGAGTGAAGTTGAGAAGCTCAAGAATATTCTTGGGAAATTCTCAAATAGCTCTAAGACCTTAGATATGATTTTGAATGCCCAAAGAGCGGTCTACAATAGGGCCGGTATTGGTTACCGCCCTAAGGAACCCTCTTTTGTATCTCTCATGTCTAGGACTGACATGAGACAATCTAGGACACCCAAAATCCAAAAGAAAGTTGTCAAGGCATGGGTGCCTAAGTCATGTTTAGTTGATGCTTTAGGTCCCAAGGTTTGGGTACCTAAGACTTCTATTTTTCGAATTGTGTAGGTTATGATTGAGGGGGAGCATCTATCAACTTGGTTCGTTGATAGTGGATGCTCCAAACACATGACCGGGGATAGATCATTATTTACCACATTTCACAAGAAGAGTAGAGGTAATGTATCATTTGGTAACAATGGTAGCCTTAAGGTCATAGGAATAGGAGACATTCAAATATCCGGATGTCTTAGAATCTCAAATGTCCTTCTAGTCAAGGGGATGAAGTTTAATCTCCTAAGTGTCAGTCAATTGTGTGACACGGGTTACACAATTGACTTCCAACCAAGTCAATGTCTAGTTAGACAAAATGACACTTTGGACACGGTACTAGTAGGAGCAAGTGTAGACAATATTTATCAAGTTTTTTTAAAAAGTGCTACTAATGCTTTTGCTAAGTGTTTCATGTCAAAACAAGAAGAGTCCACTCTTTGGCACCGGAGGCTAGCACATGTGAACATGAAGAACATCCGGAAGTTGGCCAACAAGGGACTAGTTCGAGGCTTACCGAGCATCAAGTATGGAAAAGATAAATTATGTGATGCGTGTCAAATGGGTAAGCAAACAAAATCTGCACATAAAGGTAAAAGCACTGTAAGTACTTCCAATGCTTTAGATTTACTTCACATGGATCTATTTGATTGTAGCACTATCATATCATTGAATGGAAGTAGATATTGCTTTGTTATCATTGATGACTTCACTAGATATACTTGGACTTTCTTTTTAAAACATAAGGATGAAACCTTAGATATTTTCATTTCTTTTTGTAGAAGGGTTGAAAATGAGAAATCATCAACAATTAAGACAATAAGAAGTGATCATGGAGGTGAATTTCAAAACCAAAGGTTTCTAGAATTTTGTCAAGATAAGGGTTATAGACATGAGTTCTCTACTCCTAGGACACCACAACAAAATGGTGTTGTAGAGAGGAAGAATCGTGCACTTCAAGAGGCTGCACGAAGAATGCTTAATGAGTACTCACTCCCGAGTTACTTATGGGCTGAAGCTGTTAATACAGCTTGCTATGTGCAAAACCGAGTTCTCGTCCATAGGTTTTTAGGAAAGACTCCCCATGAACTTTGGTTTGGGAAACCACCTACGGTTAAACATCTTAGGGTGTTTGGTTGTAAGGTGTTCATCCTAAACACCAAGGATCACCTTGGAAAGTTCACGGCAAAAGCTGATGAAGGGATACTAGTCGGGTACTCCCTCGTTAGTAAAGCCTACCGAGTCTACAACAAGAGAACTAGACTAGTTGAAGAGTCTTCTGATGTGGTTTTTGAGGAAGTTCCAAAACCAATTGACCAGTCAGAAAATGTAGAAGAAGTTCAACTCGAACTTAGGAGACTAAGTTTGAATGATTCTCCAAGTATTGTTGATGGTGATGAGTCTGATGACGGTGACCCAAGACAATCCATTGATCAGCCGGATCCTGAGGCTGAACTTGTGTCTAGTGAACTCGTTCAAGAAGCACCACCAACACCAAGGCAAACGAGATTAGCCTCTAGTCATCCCCAAGACCAAATCGTTAGAGACATCCATCAAGGGGTTAGGACTAGATCATTCTTCCGGAATGAGGCTAATGAAGTTGCTCTAATTTCCGAAATTGAACCTAGAAAAATTGATGAAGCATTAAATGATCCCGATTGGATTATTGCAATGCAAGATGAACTAGGTCAAGTTTGGGACTTAGTCCCTAGGCCCAAGAAGACCACTATTATTGGAACTAAATGGGTCTTCAAAAATAAATTAAACCACAAGGGAGAAATCGTTAGAAACAAGGCACGCTTGGTAGCCAAGGGCTACAGTCAAGTTGAAGGTCTTGATTATGATGAGACTTATGCTCCCGTGGCACGATTAGAGTCCATCCGATTGATGCTTGCATTTGCAGCACATCGAGGCTTCAAACTATTTCAAATGGACGTCAAATCGGCATTCCTAAATGGTTTGATTAGGGAAGAAGTCTATGTCGAACAACCTTCAGGGTTTGAGAGTACCGAATATCCAAACCACGTGTACAAGCTCAAGAAGGCACTCTATGGCCTTAAACAAGCACCCCGGGCTTGGTATGAGCGGTTGTCGACATTCTTGATTGAAAAGGACTTCATTAGAGGTCAAATAGACCCTACACTATTTCTACGAAGAGATTGTGACAATATATTTGTAGCCCAAGTGTATGTCGATGACATAATTTGTGGCTCAAACAACAAGGGCTATTTACGTGAATTTATTGGTCACATGGAGAGTGAGTTCGAAATGAGTCTAGTGGGAGAGTTGACTTTCTTCCTTGGACTAGAAATCAAGCAAACTCGCGATGGTATCCATGTGCACCAATCGAAGTATACACATGAAATGCTTCGAAAATTCAATATGAGTGATTCAAAAGAGGTAACCACTCCCATGACCACAAACACAAGATTAGATGATGATGAGAGTGGTAAACCCGTTGATCTAACTCGATATCGAAGCACGATAGGTAGTTTGCTATACCTTACAGCTAGTCGACCAGATATACTATTTGCTGTAGGTATGTGCGCTAGGTATCAAGTCTATGCCAAGGAATCTCACCTAATTGCTGTTAAGCGAATTTTGAGATATCTCAAGGGCACAATTGGTGTAGGTCTTTGGTATCCCCGTACCGAATCTTTTGATTTGATGGGCTATACGGATTCCGACTACGCTAGATGTAAGTTGGACCGGAAAAGCACTAGTGGGGGCTGCCAATTCCTAGGTTCGTCTTTAGTAAGTTGGTCGAGTCGGAAGCAACATTGTGTTGCTCTTTCCACTACCGAGGCAGAATATATCGCCATGGGAGAGTGTATATCACAATTGTTGTGGATGATCCACACCTTAGAGGACTATGGATTGGGTTACAAGGGTGTGCAAGTGTTATATGATAACATTAGCACAATTAACTTAACCAAGAATCCGGTCCATCATTCTAGGACAAAACATATTGAAGTAAGACATCACTTCATTAGGGATCATGTAGCTAGGGGGAACATCATACTCTCACATGTAGAGTCAAAGTCAAACCTAGCTGACATTTTCACTAAACCACTTCCCGAGAGTGAATTTAGTTTCCTAAGACGGGAATTGGGAATGTGTCGCGCTTCATGATGTTCAAATTGTGGTCAAAACCCTTCATGATTATTTCAAATTGTTAGGGAACAATTGGGTAACTTTGGGAACATCTCACACAAACTATAAGGGTTACCAAAATGTTTTTGTTTGCTAGATATGGGGTGAGATGTTAGGTTCAACTCAATTTCTCAAAATGTCATTGCATCAATTGAGAAATTAAGTTGACGAGATAATAATCACGGTGGTGACCAAGTGTGGGGAAACCATTGCATAACATATGTGTATATGGCTCCATGATCATACTTGGACATTCCAATCAAGGCAACTTGATTGGAAACTTAGAATTGGAGTAAAGACTTGTTTGAATTTGCTTGATTGATTGATGGTTGAGTTTGATTCCATTTAGATGGGTCAAAGTGGTTGATGAACCTATAAGGACTTTAGATTCTTGTTCAAGAATCAATTTTAGTCATAAGTACCTGTCCAAACTAGACAAAATCCATCAGATATCATTTGGAAATTTCAGAAATTCTGAAACTGAACATTCCAGGTCGTATCAGGAACCCTGATCGGTCACCGGACCGATCAGGAATCGGGCTGATTGGTCCCTGGACCGATCTGACCCCTTCCCGTGGTGTTTGGTCCACAGACCGATCTGCGAAGCAAGCCGTGACCTCCCAGAATCTGACCAAGTATTCTGAGCAAGCCTGGATCGGTCTCCGGACCGATCTGGCACCCTATGGGGATCGGTCCACAGACCGATCAGGGAGCTCAGAGTTTTCTCTTCGGACCCTACTAATCAAATACTGATCGGTCACCCGACCGATCAGGAGCGCGTCTGATCGGTCATCAGACCGATCAGGACCACGCCAGTCCGATCAGGATCGCATCTGATCAGTCCGGACGCGATCTGATCGAACGGTGATCCGATCAACTGCATTAAATTTTGGTTGGTGGACCGATCCACCAACCGATTAACTCTCCAAATCTTCGTTTTCCCGAACCCTAGCGTCGAAACCACCCCGTCTGTGCAACCTTGTGTGACTGAGAGAAGTCTCTGCGTCTTCCTTCACGCTCGTGCGACCTCCTCTGCGGGCGGTTTTCTCCGGCTTGAAGGCTCTGTAGGGTTTTTCAGGCCGCGAAAATCGCTTTTTCGCGTCGCGGAAACCCCGAAAGCCCCAAAAGAAAGGATCCGAGGGAAGAAAACCATTTCAAAAATTTACGAGTGCTCGTTTACATGCTTCAAAACCGATCTACAACCTAGATCTATTAGAGAAGAGAAAAACTATCTTCGATGCGTGCCCCGCAATTCCCGCTCGCTCCTCGATTGGTGTCAGATCTCAAGGACGCAAAGTAGCAACCCTCTAGAAGTATCCACACAAGCAAGAGAGTGGAGAGGAGAGCCCAAAAGTGTGCTAGCACTTGCTTGGGGTCTCGGCCACAAGAGAGGAGAGGGAGAGCCAAAACCAAAAACTCATTGGGAGAAAAATCAATCACACACAAGAAAAACTCATTTTGTGTGTATAAGTGGCAGGCCACTTAATGGCCATTATTGGCCATTAAGTGGCCGGCCACCACCTTCCATAACCCCCTTATTTGAATTCAAAATTCAAATGGGGAGGTTACTTAGCCTTGATGATGATGCCAAGTCATCACTTGGTCAAGTCAAGGTGATGTGGCTTGAGTCAAGTCAAACATGCCTCTTATGGACTTTCCATATTTAGCCAAAGTCAAACTTTGACTTCATTATTCTCCCATGATTAGATTCATCCAACACTTGGATCAAACTCGAGTCCAACTCAAGTTGTCTAATTTGAGTCAAGTCAAACTTGCCTTTTATGGACTTTCCATATTTAGCCAAAGTCAAACTTTGACTTCATTATTCTCCCATGATTAGATTCATCCAACACTTGGATCAAACACGAGTCCAACTCAAGTTGTCTAATTTGAGTCAAGTCAAACTTGCCTTTTATGGACTTTCCATATTTAGCCAAAGTCAAACTTTGACTTCATTATTCTCCCATGATTAGATTCATCCAACACTTGGATCAAACTCGAGTCCAACTCAAGTTGTCTAATTTGAGTCAAGTCAAACTTGCCTTTTATGGACTTTCCATATTTAGCCAAAGTCAAACTTTGACTTCATTATTCTCCCATGATTAGATTCATCCAACACTTGGATCAAACTCGAGTCCAACTCAAGTTGTCTAATTTGAGTCAAGTCAAACTTGCCTTTTATGGACTTTCCATATTTAGCCAAAGTCAAACTTTGACTTCATTACTCTCGGTCCATCATATGGACTTATTCTCCATCTATTGCTCTATGTGTGTGACCCTATAGGTTCTTGTAACGTTGGCAATGCCCTTAAACCTATTTAAGGACATAAGCAATGAGAGGTATCTAGCAACACATCATTGCTACCCAAGTTACAAGAATGTCGAGATCCAACATCACCATTGTGACTAATAATTGTGACCATCACAATATGTGACAACGTCCTTCTATCCTCGATATCTAGATTGATCTTCTATGAAGCATAGACCGTGTCATCCTCCAATCAATCTATGTGTCTTGAACTCCAAGTAGACTCACTATAATCAAATAAGCTCAATATCTCATATTGCCTTATTTGGGCATGGCCATGCACTTAGTGATCTCACTCTATCAAGACTATGATATATCTCCCGTCATATAGGAGGGATAGATCCCATCTACATCACTCACATCCCTCCGCATAATTTGTTACATACCCAGTAATCGCCTTTATAGTCCACCCAGTTACGGGTGACGTTTGACGAAACCAAAGTTCATAACTCCTTATGTAGGGAACTATGGTGACTTCAGGTCTAAGGACTAATAGTCATACTAATAGTCACATGAGAAAGTATATGACACTCATATAACGATCCATGATACTTTCTCATGGCGGGCCATTCAGTATACATTCCCTAATGTATACCCATGTGTCAACTTGATATCTCATATCCATGACTTGTGAGATCAAGTCATCATGTTGACCTACATGCTAGTCTCTATGCATTAACATTGTCCTTGAATGTTAATACTTGACTAGGAATAATTAAAAGTAGTGTTCTCTATATCATCTCACTATCGATTCAACTAATCGATTGATATAGATAAGAACCTTCCACTCAAGGACGTTATTATACTAAGTTATTTGGCACCAATACACATAAGTACAATAACCATAAGAAATGCCTTTATATATAAGAAATATATATACAAGAATATGATACAATGAGTCCAAAAAGTAATCATCATATGATTGGCTCTAGGGCTCTCACTAACAATCTCCCACTAGCACTAGTGCCAATCGCTGTAGTATCTAATACCCAATGACCTAGTGTGACCATCATGCTTCATCTGTGCCAAAGCCTTGGTCAAGGGATCTGCGACGTTAGCCTCTGTGGGTACTCTGCAAATCTTCACATCTCCTCGATCGATGATCTCTCGAATGAGATGGAATCGCCGTAGTATGTGTTTGGTCCGCTGGTGTGAGCGAGGTTCCTTAGCCTGCGCAATAGCTCCATTGTTGTCACAATAGAGCTCTACGGGATCAGATATGCTAGGAACCACCCCAAGCTCAGTGATGAACTTGCGGATCCAAATTGCCTCCTTTGCTGCCTCTGATGCAGCAATATACTCAGCTTCTGTTGTAGAATCTGCAACTGTGTCCTGCTTCGAACTCTTCCAGCTCACAGCTCCGCCATTCAAGCAAAACACGAACCCTGACCACTATCAGTGTAACCCTTTACAACTAGATGCTCATCGCCTCCAAATATCAAAAAATATTCCTTAGTTCTTCTCAAGTACTTAAGGATATTCTTGACCGCTATCCAGTGACGTTCACCTGGATCTGACTGGTACCTGCTCGTCATGCTCAAAGCATACGAGACATCAGGACGAGTACATAACATGGCGTACATGATAGATCCTATGACTGAGGCATAAGGGATCTTGCTCATACGATCTCTCTCCTCTCTAGAAGAGTCTTCGAAAGACTCACGCCATGTAACATTGGCAGATTTCCCTTCTTGGAATTCTGCATGGCAAACCGTTACAAAACGGTATCAATGTATGTACTCTGACTTAGGCCAAGCAATCTCTTAGATCTATCTCTATAGATCTTTATGCCTAGAATGCAGGCTGTTTCACCTAAGTCCTTCATTGCGAAACAAG
>JAGFNQ010010600.1:0-36969 GCA_024364735.1 Boesenbergia rotunda
CCGAGCCCCTAATGCAAGGAACGGAACCCCAGTTCAAGATGACAATGAGCCTGGCACAGAACAGCCAAACCTGATGGCAGTCATTGCTCAAATGCAAGCTTAGATTTCAGAATAACAGAAGACCATCGCCACACTGATGGCAAATCAGCACCCAGTGCCCCCTACACCACCCACAGCAGGAGTGGAGGACGTCCTTCATGTTGTGATCTTAGTATAGCAAGACCAAGGTCTTGATTTGCCCAAACACAAGGTTTGGAGGATTTCGGCATGTAAGGTGTCCGATAAAAGTTCTGAGTAAGACCAAGGTCTTACTAAGCCCAAGGACGAACTATAGGACTAAGAAATGAGATGAGAAACAAGACCAAGGTATTGTTGTATCCTAAAGCAAGTTTGAGAACATTACCGTTAAGTGTTAAGTTATACATTTGAGGACGCCCTAGAAAGGCCCAAAACGAGGAGCAAGTTCCTAGAGGGCAAGGGGTAATAGAGTCAGTACCACCACCAAATCTCTTAGAGGTGGTGGCTCGGGAGAGTAAGGCAAGAAGCATACCTCATTCAGTCGAAGAAACTGAAGCCAGGGAATTTCCCAGGCACAAGTAAACCATGGGATGGATTTCCTCAGTAAGTACAGCGCTTCAGTGGACTGCCGTAGAAGGAAGGTGGTTTTCAGCCCAGAAGGAGAACCACCATTCGAGTTTCAAGGAGCCCCAAGGAGGAAGACTCAGAAATTTCTCTCAGCCTTGGCAGCCCACCAGATGCTAGAGCAAGGGTGTGCTGGTTTTCTTGCACACATAGTGGACTCAGGAGTAAAGAAAGAACTCAAGCAGGAGGATGTACGAGTAGTCTGCGAATATCCAGAAGTGTTCCCAGAAGAACTACCTGGACTACCTCCCAACAGAGAAGTGGAATTTGAGATCGAGCTAGTACCAGGTACTGGTCCGGTCTCGAAGGCCCCATATCGTATGTCTCCAGCAGAGTTGAAGGAATTACAAGAGCAACTCCAGGAGCTACTAGACAAGGGCTTCATCCGCCCGAGTCATTCACCCTGGGGAGCTCCTGTACTTTTCGTCAAGAAGAAGGATGGGTCTATGCGTCTGTGCATAGACTACAGAGCTCTGAACAAGGTGACCATCAAGAACAAGTACCCCCTTCCTAGAATAGATGATTTATTCGTTCAACTCAAAGGGGCTACAGTGTTCTCGAAGATAGACCTGCGTTCTGGGTATCATCAGCTAAAGGTTAAAGAAAGTGACATCCCCAGGACGACCTTCAGGACAAGATACGGCCACTACGAATTTGTAGTAATGCCTTTTGGAGTAACCAATGCTCCAGCAGTCTTCATGGAGCTGATGAACCACATCTTCAGGGAGTATCTCGATAAATTCGTCATTGTATTTATTGATGATATTCTCATATACTCACAGACTCTAGAGGACCATGCTACACACTTGAGGATCGTGCTGCAGATCCTTCAGCAGGAGAAGCTCTATGTAAAATTTTCAAAGTGTGAGTTTTGGCTAGATCAGGTGACCTTCCTAGGTCACATTGTATCCAAAGAAGGCATTCAAGTTGATCCAGCCAAGATAGAAGCAGTCAGCAACTGGTGTAGACCCAAGAATGCCAGTGAAATCAGAAACTTCTTAGGCCTGGCAGGATATTACAGAAAATTTGTGGAGGACTTTTCCAGAATAGCCTCTCCACTCACAGCCTTGACCAGAAAGAACAAGAAGTTTTAATGGTCAGATAAATGCGAGCACAGTTTTCTAGAGCTGAAGAAAAGATTGACTAGTGCTCCCATCCTGACTGTTCCAGAAAGTGACAAGGCCTTTGACATCTACAGTGATGCATCCAAGATGGGCCTTGGAGCTGTCCTCATGCAAGACGGTAAAGTAATAGCATATGCCTCCAGACAGCTCAAGGACTACGAGAAGAATTATCCTACGCATGACCTTGAGCTAGCAGCTGTGGTTTTCGCACTGAAGCTCTGGAGACACTACCTGTATGGAGTACAGTGCAAATCTTCACCGACCATCAGAGTTTGAAGTACTTCTTCACTCAGAAGGATCTGAATATGAGGCAGCGCAGGTGGCTAGAGTTGGTAAAAGATTATGACTGTGAAATCCTCTACCACCCAGGTAAAGCTAATAAAGTGGCAGATGCACTGAGCAGAAAATCCTGTGCAGCACTGATGTCCCTATCATCACTGTCTCTACCGCTTCAGAAAGAAATAAAGGATTTTGGAGTCGAGGTAATAATTGGGCAACTTTCTGCATTGACTCTAGAGTCAACCCTGCTTGTGGATATACAAAGAAAGCAAAGTCAAGACCCAGAGATCCAGAAGATCAAGCAGGAGATCCAAGAGGCAGAAAATTCAGAGTTTCGAATATCAGATAGTGGCATACTCTATCTTGGAGACCGCCTTTGCGTCCCCAATGATGAGGAACTAAGAAAGAATATTCTAGAAGAGGCCCACAATACCCCATACTCTATGCATCCTGGTTCTACCAAGATGTACCAAGATTTAAAGAAAAGATTCTGGTGGTCTGGACTCAAGCGAGACGTGGCCAGATATATCAGTACCTGCTTGACCTGCCAGAGGGTCAAAGCAGAACACCAGAGACCAGGAGGAGTTCTACAGCCGCTTCCCATTCCAGAGTGGAAGTGGGAAGAAATATCCATGGACTTTATCACAGGTCTTCCAAGAACCACCCATGGACACGATGCAATATGGGTGATAGTGGATAGATTGACCAAGTCTGCCCACTTCCTAGCCATCAAGTTATCGCATTCGGTAGAACAGTTAGCACAGCTGTACGTGAAAGAAGTAATCAGGCTTCACGGAGTTCCGAAGTCGATCGTTTCTGACAGAGATGGGCGGTTCATCTCCCATTTTAGGAGGTGTGTTCACGACGCCCTAGGCACCAGACTTCAGTTGAGCACAGCTTTCCATCCCCAGACAGATGGACAAACAGAGAGAGTAAATCAGATTTTAGAAGACATGCTTAGGGCTTGTGCGTTGGACTTTAAAGGTAGTTGGTGCAAATTTTTGTGCTTAGCTGAGTTTGCCTACAACAATAGCTATCAGGCCACCATCAGGATGGCGCCTTATGAGGCATTGTATGGCAGAAAATGCAGATCACCCATATGTTGGCAAGAAGCTGGTGAGAAGAAAGAGATGGAGTCAGGACTAGGCAGCCAGGCTGAGCTTATAGATGAGACCACTCAGGCTATCCAGATGATCCGCCAGAGGATTGAGACTGCCCAGAGTAGACAGAAGAGTTATGCTGACACACGCCGTAGGCCACTTGAATTCCAAGTTGGAGATTCAGTATTTCTCAATGTCGCCCCTATGAAGGGAGTGATGAGATTTGGCAAAAGGGGCAAGCTGAGTCCTCGCTACATAGGACCCTACAAGATTATAAAGAGAGTTGGGAAAGTAGTCTATGAGCTGGACTTGCCAGAGGATATGTCAGCTATCCACAGTACCTTTCATGTCTCTATGCTAAAGAAGTGTATTCACGACCCTAGCCAAGTGATTCAGCCTCAGTCAGTACAGATCCAAGAAGATCTTAGCTATGAGAGCAGACCGACACAGATAGTGGACAAAGCAGTTAAAAGATTAAGAAACAAAGAAGTGCCACTAGTGAAGGTCATCTGGCAGAATCAACAGCATGAGGAGGCTACTTGGGAACGTGAGGACAGCATGAGAGAAAGATATCCAGAATTATTCTAAGTTCGAGGACGAACTTTTTATAAGATATGGGGGATTGTAACGCCCCAAAATTCCCATTTTTAGTTCTTAAAGTCCTTAGAATCATTCAAAAATGGTTTAGAAATATTCTAGATATTTTTAGGAATTTTTAGAATATTTTTATGGAATTTTCCGAGTCCGTTTAGTATTTTTAAAAAAGGAAAAACGTTAAAGGGCAGCAGGGGGTTCGAACCCGCGACCACCGGAAAAGCAAGCACGCGCGTAACCAGCTGGGCTGGTTCATTTTGTTGATAGAAAATAAGCGAACCAATAGATAAGTTGTAGTTAGGTCAATCCGCCCCATAAGTATAAATAGATAGGTTAAGAGAGGAAATTGGATTTTTGGTTTTCTCTCTTCCTCACCCTAACCGCGCGACACACGCACGGGAATCCTCTTCCCCTCTCTTGTGCGCACGCCAACACCAAGCCGAGACTTCCTCTCCTCTTCCAAGGGGGCGCCGACCAAGAGGGAACCAAAGAGACGGAGCGTTTCGTCCGTCTCGACGAGAAGAACACGTAGGCGCGGACGGTTCGTAGAGATTTCAAACTTCTCCCGAGCCCTAGACGTCAATTTTGGTTGTAAGTTCAAGGAAACCAATGTAAGTACTGCTCACCTACAGTAAGAGGCGGTTTTTCCACAAGAATTTCCTTTAAAAGTTTTTAAAAGAGATATTTCCTTTTTGTTTAAGTATTTGCATGTGATCTTAGTTCATTATATGCTTATATATGTTTGATTTGGTACTCTATGTGAGTTTAGGGTCCAAGAAAAGATATGAGAAAAGAAAAGAGAAGATAAAGATAAGAAAAGAAAAGGCCAAGGCCTTAAGAAATCCCCAAAAGTCAAGACTTAGGGATTTGGGCACACAAGAGGCTCATTAAAATGCCAAGGCATTTAAAGATAAGAAAGAAAAGAAAGAAATGCTATTTTATTTTATAAGGCCAGTACCCGGTGTCCAAGGGCGTCGTTAAAGAAATCCAGGTGTCCAATTCCAAGGTCTTGGCCCTGGTAGACCAAGGTCTGCTCTATTAGGATTGGTGGCTCGCTACCCCAACCTTTTAGGGAACGCGCATAAGATGGTACTTACGTCTTAAGTGGATCCAAGTTATTATTATTTTCAAGTATATGCTTTAGCAAAGTTTTCTAAAGTTTAAGAAAGTTTTCAAAGAGTTAAAGAAAGATTTTAAAGTTAGAGAATTTCTAAAGTTTCAAGTTAAGCCAAGAAAAGTAAGTTGAGATTTATTAATGCTTGAGTATGCATATTTTGAGTTATACATGTTTCTTAGTGTTTCTTTCAAGCATAAGAAGTATCTCATGTGATTTCACATTGTTTAAAAAGCATGTTTGCACTTTTCGAGTTTTTGTGAGCTAGATAGTACTTACTAAGCTTTTTGCTTACTAGTTGCATTTCCTCTTACTGCAGATAAAGGTAAAGGCAAGCAATTCTGAAGAAAGACGACGAGGCGGTGCTGAGTAAAGTGTGTGTGGTGGCTGATTTTGGAGAGATCCTTGAGACGAGACAATTTAGTTATTTGAATTACAATATTTTAGTCTATTCAAATTCCAAGTTATTGCTTTATGGAGTTTAGCGAACATTTAAGCTTTGGATAGATTTACATGCTCAATTTCTTAGAGTAAAGATTCCATGTCATTTCATTTAGCATACATAACCTTATGATTGCATTGGATGAGTAGAAGTGTGAGTAGTTTGGAATATTGATACTTTGTTGGAGATATTTGATGCATGTGCCAAGATAGTACTAGTTCCCCTTTGAATCAAGTTTTTATTGCTTAAATATGTTTAGAAAAGTTGCATTCACATTTCATAATGCTTTAGCAAGGTTATAGGACATGTATTTGGTGTTATGAATGCATAGGAGTCAGGATTGGTACAAACTCTAAGATTAAAGTTCATATAAACTCGAATAGCTTATTTACTCCCACAAAAGTTCTAATTTCGAGTTTATGAAGATGTTTTGATTGGCTAAAATGTTTAGGAAACTGGTATAGAGTATAGAAATGGTGTTGTGACTTGTTATGGCTTGAAACTATATGTTTGGTGGCTTTTAGAAACTAAGTTTCGAATCTGAATTTTCAGTTTTCAGGCGTGTCAGTCGACTGGTTCAGAACCAGTCGACTGCCCTATCGAACAGTAGCTTCTGTCCGATACACCAGTCGACTGCCAAGAGGCCAGTCGACTGGTGCCGCGCCCAGAAACTTTCTGTGGCCGATACTAGTCGACTGGTCAGATGGCAGTCGACTGGTACCATTGTAGAAAAGCCCTATAGATGTAAAGAAGTGTGCCATGGTATCATGCATGACTATTAGAGTTAGAATATCATTGTTTAAAAAAAAAAAAGAAGTTCCGCATTTTTAGTCGTGCATTAGAGCCAAGAAGTAGATAAAAGTAACGATCCGTCTAAGGCAGAGAAGGCGGGTCGCTACAACCATTTGATCCCGTACTTAAGGCCAACCCTAATCTTGATCTTGGCCGAAACTTCAAGGCCATGGGGGCATGGAAAAATTTCCAATAAAACCCCAAATCAATTGTTGATTACCAACCATACCTTACCATAGGGCCATTGGAGCCCTTACTTGAAATAAATCCTAACTTTCCACTCTATTAGGTTACATGGCCGAAACCTATAGGATCTCAAGGCCATGTGAAACATTCACATAAATACCCTCCATCTCCCTTATATCATGACAATACATAAAACAAATACTTGAGGTTTTAAACCCAACCCTACACAAGGGTTCTTTTTGTTGGCCGAAACCCTAGGGCATCCTAGGGTACCCCAAAAATTCCCAAAAATTATACTTAACCTCTAAACATCATAAGGGAACATTAAATAAAATTATAAAGATTTTTAGCATCATTATGGACCCTAAAACATTGTGGCCGAAACCCTAGGGTATCCTAGGGTGCTTGCTTTTGTTTCTTTCATGTTGGCCGAAACCCTAGGGTATCCTAGGGTACTCCAAAAATTCCCAAAAATTATACTTAATCTCTAAACATCATAAGGGAACATTAAATAACATTATACAGATTTTTAGCATCATCATGGACCCTAAAACATGGTGGCTGAAACCCATAGGGTCTCTAGGGTGTTGATTTTGTTTCTTTCAACCTCAAGTCCCAAAAACCAACCAATAAATCATTCTAAAATATAAAGAACTATTATACCACAGGTGAGGGAGTCTTACCTTGGGTTTCTTGATTTTTCGAACCTTGAAAGAGAAGAAAATTGCAAAATCTTTGAACCCTTGAACCTCCTTGTCCTTGTATCCTTGGAAAACCCTTAGATCTTGGAGATGAGACCTCTTGTGGAGCTTTTCCAAGGGAGAATCCTTCCTTTGGTGTTCGGCTAGGATGAGGGGAGGAGGAGGAAGAAATTGCAAAGTAATGGAAGGAAGAAGTAACTCCCAAACCCCCCTCTTTATAACTCATCAAGGAGGCAAATGAAGAGTCTCTCCATGACCCTTCATCTTCTTCTAAGCCTTAACCAATATCCACTTCATTTCCTCATAACGTTCCCTCACTAGATGAGTTGGTTAAAGTATACATGGTTGTACAAGTGGTCCAAGGTTCGATCCTTGGTAGATGCACAATTTTTTTCCACTTATTTTATTTTATTTTTCCTAGTATTTTCGAAAATCCCTTAAAAATTCCCCCATAATTATGTTAATATTTCTTATTAAAATCCCTTTATATTTATACTAATTTTCACATAAAATCCACCAAAAATTATGGTACTAAAAAGCTCATATAAGGCCCATTAGTGCCCTTTTTCCAATTTAAATGAGAAAACATGGATTTTCTAGGCCAAGGTTCGCCTTAATATTTCTAGGTTCCTCAGAAAATTATCTAGACATGCTTAATATTTTAAGTAAATATTAAGAGAATTTTCCGGGTCATTACAAGAACCAAGACAGCTAAGGCTGTATAAACTAACACATTATTATTTTATGTTGTTTTGGACTAACCCTGGATGCAGGACCAAAGGAACGAGTGTCTGCAGCTCAGAGAGCCTCAAAGGAGTGAGGCAGTGGCTGAGTAGGGCACTCGGAGTGTCCCGGGCACCCCCAAGGTGCATACAAAATAATGTAAGTAAGGAAGGCTTCGAACAGCTGCTGGGCGGGGCACCCCCGTGCTCCCGGGCGCCCCCGCTGCTCCCGGGCGCCCCCAGCGTCCCGAGCACCCCCAAGTGCAAGCCTACGAACCAGAAGCCAACGAAGCCAAGGGATAAGGTTTGACCCGGTCAACCCGGGCGCCCCCAGCGTCCCGGGCACCCCAGTCAAGATATGATCCCGAGTTTGAAGGGATCAGACGTTGACCGAGCAAAAGGTGGATCGACTGACACGTGGGGGTGCGCCCCCGACGTCCCGGGCACCCCTAGGCCCTATAAAAGGACCCTCGAACCAAGGCTTCAAGACAACACTTGATTCAACAATTCTACGCTCTTCTGCTCTCGCGCCTCGCTCCGGAAACCTCCCAACTCGAGCCGACGACGTCCCGCTGCTCCGAAAAAGACAACCTACATCGGACGTCGGTAAAAGAAGAGCTTTTGGGTTTTAAAAAGTTTACATGCTACATTTGTAATTCAACACTGTAAACTGTTATTGCACGATTATAGTATTGCCCGCAGTAAACGGTCAACGACCGTGGGCCTTGGAGTAGGAGTCGACCTAGGCTCCGAACCAAGTAAAATACCTGTGTTCGCGATTGTCTTTATTCCGCTGTGCAAATTCTCTAATTTCTAAAATCTGAACGCTTTCCGATATTCACCCCCCTCTATCGGTTCTCTCGATCCAACAAGTGGTATCAGAGCGAGGTAGTTCAAACTTGGTGCAACCACCAGTTTGAAAGTTTTTTGAATTTACGAAATTTTTTATTTTCTTTTCTTTTTGTTAATCAACACCACTCGATCAGTCTCGCTTTTTATTTTAAAATAAATAATATCTGTAGGTGTATTTAAAATATTCTTACGCCTTTTTCAATTTTGAATTCTCATTTTTTCACTATACGTCAAAATTGATAAAATGAACAATTTTTGAAAATCTGTCAAATTTTTTTTATTATTTTATTATTATTCTGCCTCGAAATTTATGTAATATTTATTTTGAGCTATTTTTTCCCTTCTCCCGCACTACTAATCCAAGACCAAGTCTTGGTATACTTTTGTTACTTCTTTTCTGTATGAGGTAAAACTAAATGGCCAACCAAGAATGGAACAGTGCCCGTCCTCCGCTATTCTCCGGCGAGAACTTCAATTCCTGGAGAAGTCTAATGGAGTTCCATCTGAAGGCCTATATGGACATATGGATGATCATTCAAACAGGGTTCTCCCTCCCACAGAAGATGGATCATCGATCACCTGGGACAAATTGGACGAACCAACTCTGAGGAAGATCGAGACTGATGCCAGGGCAACAGAAATCTTACAATGCGGCCTGACCAAAGAAGAACTGAAGCGGGTCGGATCCTTCAACTGTGCCAAAGAGATGTGGGAAAAACTAATCAATCTACATGAAGAGAGCTCCAATGTTGAGATCTTAGAAGCTCAAGAACAAGTAGCTGAGATTGACTTAACACCCAACGTCGAAATCGAACCAGAGTCAAACGACGAGTTTACTGTGACAAAAATGGTAACCAATTTTGAATTTTTTTTTCCAGAATTACAATTAAATAATCAGACTGATACTATAATGGTCGAGGAAGGTATAAGTTCAAATGCAGGAAAAACTCCAAAGAAGAAGCTTCAACCTGTACCTGAGTCTGACTCAGACTCGGAATCAGAAGACAGTAAAGAAGATCGACCCAAACTGGTCCGATTAGCTCGTGATCATTACAAGAGTACCGGACAAATGATCGGGAAAGGTAAGTCTTCAATATTTGAAAATCTAATACTTATCTCAAATAACATGATTGATTCAAATAAATTAGTTAAGGTTAATATATTAGAAAACTTAATTCATAACTATGCTGATTTCAAGAAAACAGAGTTTTATTTTGTTTATGATGTAACGTAGATCATTTTTCTCTCGTTTGCTTTAATTGTGTGTTGTTTGTTATTTTTATTTTTTTTCTTAAAAATTAGGACTGGTTAGTTTAAGGACTGAAACAACTTAACTGAAATTTGAAAACATAGTATTGGGTGACGGTGAGATGATAGTACGTTAGGGAAACCAATTCTAATAAGGTCAAGTATTCTCTACTTGGTCTCTTTAGACTGGTGAAACTAGCTGAAGCTACCGATCCAAGACCCAAACTAGTTAGACCAGAAGTTACCAAAAAGTAATTTTGAAGATGAAATTTCACTAAAAGGCTTTGTCTAGGAAAGGATTGATGATCCAATAAGGCTACGGCCAAAGAAGGCCTTGTGCCTCGCCAATACCTGGAAGCCAATTTTTGAAATTCAAATTCAATTTACTCTTTGTTAAATTCGAATCTAACACAAATTTTCAGTTAATTTTAGATTCAAATATCTCTTTTCAAAACAAATTTAAATTGGGTTTAAAAATTAATCATGGCCTTTTCAAAATAAATCCTTCTATTAAAATATGCATCTCACAAAACAGTTAAGGATATCCTGTTTTGTCACTTAGAAATGGGTGAGATGCTTAGGACCTAAAAGTTGAGTCCAACACAACCAACTCTTTCAAATTAATCAAATCTTAATTAAACCAATTAAATTCAATTAAATCTTAATTAAACCAATTAAATTCAATTAAATCTTAATTAAACCAATCAAATTAATCAAATCTTAATTAAATCTTTCAAATTAATCAAATCTTAATTAAACCAATTAAATTCAATCAAATCTTAATTAAATCTTTCAAATTAATCAAATCATAATTAAATCAATCAAATTAATCAAATCTTAATTAAATCTTTCAAATTAATCAAATCTTAATTAAACCAATTAAATTCAATCAATTCATAATTAAATCTTTCAAATTAATCAAATCTTAATTAAACCAATTAAATTCAATCAAATCTTAATTAAATCTTTCAAATTAATCAAATCTTAATTAAACCAATTAAATTCAATTAAATCTTAATTAAATCAATTAAATTCAATTAAATCTTAATTAAATCAATTAAATTCAATTAAATCAATTAAATTTAATTCAATCAAATTCAAATTTAAAATTAAAATTTAATTCAACTGAACAAACTTAACCCTCTAAATTTTCATTTTCACAAAAATCAAATTTAACTTTTTAACTAAGAGTCAATGTTTCAAATCATTGTAATTAAAATCAAGTCTCTATTGTTCACTAACCCGAAATTTATTTCATAACATTTATTTCTTTCCTTTACCATTATACAAACATTTTTTTTGAAAATTAGTTTATTCTTGTATGACAAAAAGTCACCTTGGGGATTACTTAGGATAATTCTTTTTGTCTACAGTCCGGGCTTAGATATTTATTTTTTTAACTTTAAAAAAAACTTCTATTTTTTGAAATCATTCCCCCTTCTCAGTTCTCAATATTCACTTTTTTAAATGGGAGAATGAAATTATGTTTTCAAATAATCACTATATTTTTCAAAAATTATGCTTTACAAAAACCATTATCATTTCAAAATGTTTTTCGAAAACGGGGTTTATGCTTTAAAATTATCTTCATTTCAATTTGAATTTTCTAAAATTATATTACCATGCTAGTATTCAAAACTATTCTTTTGATTTTAGTAAACCCTAAAGACACAAAGGAATGTCTACTTAATGATCTGCAAGGACTCCGAGGATGTGTCAAATTTAGGGGGAGTCTAAATCAAAAGAAATTATTTCTAACAAGTTTGAAGTTATTAGATAATTCTTATAATCAAACCCTAAAACTCAGAGGAAGATCGCTTGTAGTCAACAAGCTTCCTAGGACTGGGTCAAGTTTAGGGGGAGATCAAATTAAAAGAATTATTAAACATTTTCAAAATTATATGTTTTCATGCACTGCAAGTTTAAAATCCATTTGAAAACTTAAATAATTTTTTTTTAAAATACTATTATTTTATTTTTCAAAATTCTTGTGGCTTAAAATATTTACTTGGGTTGAAAAATTTCTAGGACACTTAGGAAAATGTCCTTGTAGTTAACAAGGTTTCCTGGGATTGTGTCAGACTGGAAAAGATAAGTCAAGTAATTTTCTTTAATATTTTAAAAAGTACTTATGTTTTTCAAATTCATAATATCTTTCAAAATACTTATATCTTTCAAAAAGCTCAATAAAGTACTTGCATTTTTGTGCATTTTTCAAAATATTCAGAACAAGTAAACTTATTTCTTATCATATACACTTGACTCCAATTATGATTTTGAGCATAAATTTTTCAGCCTTTCAAAATTTTGTTACTTTGAAATTATCATAACTCTTGATATTATTTTGCTCAAATTTTTTTCAAAGACTCACAAGCTCTAATACACAAATTTTAAATTTCTTTCAAAATATATTTTTCAAAAATTTCTTTATTTGATATATGACCAAGGGGGAGAGTAGAAAAAGTGAAATTAAATTATATCTTAAACTTTTTCCCCTTTTCAAAGAAAGTTTTTCTTAGAATCGTCTAAAACATAAGAAGAAGAATCTCACATTAAGGGGGAGAGAATGGAATGAGAGAAATTTTTTTTAATTCTTTTTCAAAAAGTGCTTCAAAAGTTTCTAAGTATTTCTAAGTGTTTCAAATTTTTGTTAAATGTATGTCTTCTCCTAAGTAAATTTTTTTTTTAGTAAACAAAATTTGTCTAAGCAAAAACTTGTTGAAAAATTTTGCCAAATATTTCCCAGTAAAGTTTTTTTTGGTGAAAAACTTATCTAGAAACTTTTTAAAGATCTTGTTTTCCAAAATGCACAAAGTGTTTCCAAACAAATATTTCTAAGTGTGCAAAAATTTTTTGGAAAACAAATTATTTTTCGGAATTTGCCTTCAAAATTTTGCCTACGTTTTGCAAAGCCTTGTAAGTAATAGTTGTTTGACAAAATGTAGGTTTGCAAAACTTTTTAAATTTTTATCTTGTTCACCCATGGTTGTTTTTGATATATGTCAAAGGGGGAGGAAAGGTCAAAGTTAAGTATTTTATAACACAAGTATTCAGGGTTTAGGAGGAGTATGAGAATTAAAGGATTTTTTTTCAAAATCTTACCTTATGTTATTAACTGTTATAAAGTTTTTTACTTAACGTTGAATTGTGTAAAATTGCTATACTTCATTTTTACCTTATGTTCTTAACTGTTGTAATTTTAACTTAACTTTGAATTGGGTTGCCATAAATCAAAAAGGGGGAGATTGTTGGTGCAGGAAGTATCATATCGAACCTTGTTTTGATATTGGCAAAGGGTTCAAAGTTAAGTATTATTGGTTATCTAACATGTTACTCAAGTGTGCAGAGACAAAGCCCTAGCGAAGGACTACTAGGCACCTGGCGAAAGACTGCCAGGATACAAAGCCCTAACGAAGGACTGCTAGGCACCTGGCGAAGGACTGCCAGTTTCCAAGCCCTAGCGAAGGACTGCTAGGCAATTGGCGAAGAACTGCCAGTATCCAAGCCCTAGCGAAGGGCTGCTAGGCAACTGGCGAAGGACTACCAGTATCCAAGCCCTAGCGAAGGACTGCTAGGCACCAGGCGAAGGATAGCTTGGGACTGAAACCCTAGCGAAGGAATGTTAGGCACTGAGCGAAGGACAGCTCGGTATCCAAGACCTGGCAAAGGACCGTAAGGCAAAAGTCCAACCAGAGGAACGGTTGGCATCAGGTAAATTCTCCCGAGAGGAGTAGGTGAGGACGCGTTCCCCGTCGAGGGATCAGTAGGCGTCGGTTCGACCTAGGGTTCCATTTTGGAGGCCCAAAGTCAGAACCAAGACAGCTAAGGCTGTATAAACTAACACATTATTATTTTATGTTGTTTTGGACTAACCCTAGATGCAGGACCAAAGGAACGAGTGTCTGCAGCTCAGAGAGCCTTAAAGAGTGAGGCAGTGGCTGAGTAGGGCGCCCGGAGTGTCCCGGGCGCCCCCAAGGTGCATACAAAACAATGTAAGTAAGGAAGGCTTCGAACAGCTGCTACGCGGGGCGCCCCCGTGCTCCCGGGTGCCCCCACTACTCCCGGGCGCCCCCAAGTGAAAGCCTACGAACCAGAAGCCAGCGAAGCCAAGGGATAAAGTTTGACCCGGTTAACCCGGGCGCCCCCAGCGTCCCGGGCGCCCCGGTCAAGATATGATCCCGAGTTTGAAGGGATCAGACGTTGACCGAGCAAAAGGTGGATCGACCGACACGTGGGGGGGGGCGCCCCCGACGTCCCGGGCGCCCCCAGGCCCTATAAAAGGACCCTCGAACCAAGGCTTCAAGACAACACTGATTCAACACTTCTACGCTCTTCTGCTCTCGCGCCTCACTCCGGAAACCTCCCAACTCGAGCCGACGACGTCCCGCTGCTCCGAAAAAGGCAACCTACATCGGACGTCGGTAAAAGAAGAGCTTTTTGTTTTTAAAAAGTTTACTTGCTACATTTGTAATTCAATACTGTAAACTGTTATTACGCGATTATAGTATTGCCCGCAGTAAATGGCCAACGACCGTGGGCCTTGGAGTAGGAGTCGACCTAGGCTCCGAACCAAGTAAAATACCTATGTTCGCGATTGTCTTTATTCCGCTGTGCAAATTCTCTAATTTCTAAAATCCGAACGCTTTCCGATATTCACCCGCCTCTATCGGTTCTCTCGATTCAACATAGGTCTCATCATAATCTAATCCCTCAACTTAGTTAAACCCCCTGGCTACTAATCTAGCCTTGTGCCTAGTGATTTTACATTAGTCATCTAGTTTGTTCCTAAAGACCCATCTAGTGGTTACAATAGTACTATCAGTGGGCCTAGGAACTAACTCCCAAACTTCACTTCTCTCAAATTGGTTTAGCTCTTCTTGCATGGCCAAAACCCAATCAACATCTCCCAATGCTTCATCAATGGTCTTGGGTTCTAATTGGGAAATTAATGCTATTTGACTCGTTTGATCCCTAAAGTAGGACCTAGTCCTTACTCCTTGAGTGACATCACCCATAATTTGGTCAATAGGATGATCATGGTGATGTCTTAAGGGTCTAGAGGTTGTGGGTTCATTTACTCCTTCTTCCTCATCCTCTAGTGTGTTTCTTACTCCCCCTTGATCATTGCCCTCCAAATGTAGGTCTTGGATTCTTTGGGCAAGGGGTTGGACCTCTTCTATATCCTTATCAATAGAAGCCTTTCTAGGGTAGGTACTAGTGGTTTCATCAAATTTAACATTGGAGAACTCCTCAATCACTTTTGTCCTCTTGTTGTACACTCTATAACCACTACTAGTCAATGAATACCCAACTAGAATTCCTTCATTGGCTTTTGACTCAAATTTTCTTAGGTCGTCTTTGATGTTTAAGATGTAAACTTTACATCCAAAGACCCTAAAATAGTGGACTTGGGGTACCCTTCCATTCCAAAGTTCAAAGGGTGTTTTTCCTAAAAACTTATGTACCAACACCCGGTTTTGGATATAGCAAGCGGTGTTAATCGCTTCGGCCCAAAATTAGCTAGGAAGAGAGTATGCATTAAGCATAGTCCTAGCAGCTTGTAGGGCTCGATTTTTCCTCTCAACTACCCCATTTTGTTGAGGAGTCCTTGGGCATGAAAACTCATGCTTGTACCGATTTTCAATACAAAATTGTGTGAAGCTAGCGTTTTGGAACTCCCCACCATGGTCACTCCTAATTCGGTTTATTTTGATGTTCTTTTCATTTTCTACCCTTTTACTAAATCCTATAAAGATATCTAGGGTATCATCCTTATGTTTCAAGAAGTAGACCCAAGTAAACCTAGAGAAATCATCTACTATTACTAGGCAATACTTACTTCCTACAAGTGATGGAGTGCTATGGCAATCAAACAGATCTATATGCAAAAGTTCTAAAGGAAAGGAAGTGGTGATTAGAGTTTTACCTTTGTGTGATGCTTTTGATTGCTTACCCTCTTGGCATGCATCACACAACTTGGTCTTCTCATACTTGATCATTTGGAGCCCATTCACCAACTCTTCCTTGGCCACTCTTTCAATGCTCCTCATGTTGACATGTCCAACTCTCCGGTGCCATAACCACCCTTCTTCTTCTTTGGACATGAGACACTTAACAACATTGTTAGTAGCATAAGATAGATCAAGATAATATAAGTTTGCTTCTCTAAACCCTTCTAATATGATATTGTTTGAATCACTTTGCCTTATTTCACATTTCTTAGCATGAAATTATATTCTAAAACCGATATCACATAGTTGACTCACACTTAATAACTTAAATTTCATATCCTTGATTAAAAGTACCTTATGAATTGAAATAGTGGGAGATACCTCAATTGTGCCCCTACCAATGATCCTCAACTTTCCACTATTCCCAAAGGAGACCGTCCCTTCTCTTAGGTAGCTAATAGTGGTGAACTTGCTCACATCCCCGGTCATGTGTCTTGAGCATCCACTATCTACTATCCACAAGGTTGGGGCCTCTTTCACCTTTACCTAGACAACATGGAAAACATACTCTTTTGGTACCCATATCTTTGATCCATAAGCATCATTTAAAAATTTCTTAGGTACCCATGCCTTCTTTATGGTTCCCTTTGCCCCTAGTCTCCTAGATGCACCAATCCTACCGGTAAGTGAGACAAATTCTACTTCCTTGGTCTTAGGTCTATAACCCAATCCGGTTTTGTTATATACAACCCTTTGACTGTTGATGATCATATCAAGGTTACTTGATCTTACTTGGAATTTCCTAAGGGCCATTGTGAGGTCATCTACTTGTTTCCTTCACTTCTTCTTTTCATTTTCAATATGTGAAACATGTGAAGAGGTAGAGCTAGCATGCAAATCTTTAAATTTAATAGCTTCTACTCTAAGCATGACAATTTGTTCCTTAAGATCCTTAATTTTACTTCTAGCCTTAGCTAAATCCATGTTCATGCTAGAAATTATTTTCACTAAGGTAGAGGAGGGTAAGTGGTATACCTCACTTACCGAAGCTTCTGACTCTGATGATGAAGTGGAAGAGCTCTCATCTTCACTACTTGAGATTCATTCATCGTCTGATGAGTCTGAGTCATCTTGTGCCATAAGAGCGAAGTGGGAGACTTGCTCTTCTTCTTCCTCTGAGGATGAGGGATCGTCTCAAGTCGCCTTAAGGTTCGTGGCACTCTTCTCCTTTCCCTTTGACTTCTTCTTGTCACTCTTCTTCTTCTCTTCCTTTTTGTCCTCCCTTTTCTTCAACTGGGGACACTCGTTCTTCATATGTCCCTCTTGGTGACAGTTGTAGCTGATTATCTCCTTGGTCTTACCCTTACCTTTGGCCTCTTTTGTAGCATATGACTTGTTAGAAAAACTTTTAAATGCTTTACGAAATTTCCTTACCATAAAGGCCTCCTGGTCACTGTCCATAGAAGCGCTTGACTCCTCTGAGTCCGAGGATGATGAGTAAATCACCTTCTTCTTCTCCTTCCTCCTCTTCTTCTCCTTTTCTGCAACAAAAGCAATACCTTTCTCTTTTGCCGAAATGTTAGCTTGCTCGTGCAGTTCAAATTCACAGAATAGATCGTCTAATTTAACTAAAGATAAGTGCCTTGATACCTTGTAAGCATCAACCATGGATGCCCACAGGGTGGTTCTCGAGAGGCTTGTAAGACATACCTGACGATGTCCCGATTTTCGATTTTCTCTCCAATTACATGGAGCTCGTTGATCACTTCCTTTACCCTTCCATGCAGCTGGCTGACGGTCTCATTGCTCTTCATGGAGAGAGATTGCAGTTGGGCCACCAACAAGTCCTTCTTTTCTCTTCTGGACTCGTTTGACCCCTCGTTCAGTTCTACCAACTTGTCCTATAGTTCTTTGGCGCTCTTGAACGACCTCACCTTGTTCAGTTGCTCCTTTGAGTGCCCGCATTGCAGTGTGGTGGTGGCCTTGGCATTAGATTGCGCCCTCTTCATCACCTCCTTAGACCATGATCTCATAAGAGTTGGGTCTCCCCTTTCATCGACGGGCGCCTCGAAGCCATCTGCAACACTTATCCAAGTTTCTATGTCATTCATAAGATAGTACTGCATTCTACCTTTCCAGTACGTGAAGTCGTTGCCATCGAAGAATGGTGGTCGTACGATGGAGTATCCCTCTTGAAACGCCATTACACTTGTTCTGATTGATTGTTAGATCTTCCAAAACGCACTTGCTCTGATACCAACTGACGGATCGATTTAGGCGTGCAGAGGGGGGTGAATGCACTTTCTTTGATCATTTTGATCTCTACACAGATGTTAGCACAGCGGAAATAATATGCACAAGAAATAACAATGCTAACAAAGTTTTTTTACTTGGTATGCACCCAGATGGGTGACTAATCCAAGGATCCACGCCGCGAGCACCACTTTTCACTATCGAAAAGTCTCCTTGAGGTGGAGAAACCTTTACAGCAAAAGCTTCCTCTTTACAGATGCAGAAATATGATGGAGGAAGCAAAGATCACTCTACAATTTGGCAGCACTTCGTTACTGTACGGAACCGTACATACACGTGTAACGAGAAGCTCCATTTATAGGTGAAAAGGACATATTTGCAGTCTGTCCAGCCCCGCACCAGTCGACTGCCCCTAGGGCAGTCGCCTGGCCCAGCAATAAATGCTGGCCAACGGCTAGCAAACAGCTAGCCAACGGCTAGTTTTGGGGTATACCAGTCGACTGCCCCAAGGCCAGTCGACTGGTCCGAAGCTGCGAACTTTCTGTGGGTTTTGGCAGTCGACTGCCTCTGGGCCAGTCGACTGCCCTGCCTCCCAACTCAGCTCCAGCCACTCCGAACCTTCTCCTTCGCGTGTGCCTTCAGGTCTACTCCCTTGGCTCGCCCCTTGAAGTCCTCTTCCTCTGGCTATCGTCCCTCGGATGCGCACGCAAGCCTTCCCTTGGCTTGCCTCCATGCCACCCTTCACATGTGCCCTTTGAAGTCTACTTCCCGGCTTGCCCTTGGAGCTCTCCTCCCTCGGCTCTCGTCCCTTGGATAGGTCCACCAAGTGTGATTCTCCAAGTCTTGCAAACTCAATCACACAAATCAAATACAACATAACACTCTAACTTTAAACCTATTCGCCCAGACATCAAAACCATGATCTTCCAATCATTCAAGGGTCGATTGCCTCAACATTCTGGTGGTCTGCCATGATACTGCCTGAATGAGTGGGAATAAACTGAAGAGGAGGAATATCAATATCCTCAGAAAGTATGTCTTGGTTCTCCTTGCTCTGAAAGTTCTCTCAATTTCAGGGTCAAATTCTTCAAGATCACCACCTGTAGACCTGATCATAAAACCAAAAAACAAATCGCAGTAAAAGTAGATAAAAAGATGAAACAAATAAAATTAGATCACCAGATATAGCAGTAAGCACAAAAATAAATCAAGAAAGATGTGAAATAAGCACACAAGCAAAAATCAAACAAACCAACTAGTAGATCCCTGGCAACGACGCCAAAAATTTTGATGGAACCGAACTAGGTGTCACGAATGTGGGTCTCAATATTTAGATATGTGTAAAGCTGGAAATCCTTTTTGCTATCAAAGAATGAAAACGTAGTAAAGGGGCCACAGGTCGTATTTTTCCTTGGGCTAGTTGAGAGTGCTTGATTCGAGCTCGAGTTTATGTGTCATTTATGAATTTTGGATTTCGAATAAAATTTGGGGTTTGGGTTGCAATCGGAAATCAAACACAATGAAAACGAAGGAAAGAACTCAACTAAACGAACTAAACAACGTATGACAACTAAGGAACTTAGCCAATAGAAAGTTTAATCTACCAAGGCAGCTAAACAGATTTTGAAAGAAAGACAAAAGTGATATCAAATGAAAATCAAAATGCTAAGCAAATGAATAAAACAATGCTGATGCTACACTTGATACAATCTGCAGAAATTCACAAGCTTGAGACGCAAGAAAGAAGGAAAACTTTGTGCCAAATTTACACTAACTGCAGGAACAAACTGATGCCGACACTACTGCAGAAATGCAACAATAAACCAAAATACAGAAACTAGTAAATCAAGTTGAAATTTGATGCAATGGTTCACTAACTAACAACCTCTCTGATGAGCTGAAATCAAAGATTCAGACACGAGTTGAAGAAATGCAGAAATGCAGAAACTCAATTCAGAAAAAAGCTTGACTTGATACGCAGGTAAACACAGCTGATACGCCTATGAGAACCAGTGCAAAAATTGAATTCAATCCCTATGTAAATGAAACAAACTGCAAGATGAATTTAAAGATTAAAACTAAACTAGTTTGATGCAAAAATCAGAAACGGCAGAAAAACCATCTGAAATGCAAGAGAAACACTGATACACAAGTGCCGAATTGATACGCAAGCAATGAAATGTAAAACTAATTGAAATTAAATCTGCTTGTTCACTAAACAAACTCCCTAACTATTTAACTAGAGGAAGTGAAACCTAATTACGGCAAAACAATTCAGAAACGTAAATTACAGCAGCTGATGCGAATTCAGAAACAACACAGATTGCAGAAATTGAAAACACAGGTAAGAAATTGAAATGCGTCAAGAAACTAGCATATATCCCTTCTCTAAGCTCAAATTCTTCTTGCCGTCACACAAGATATGAGCCTCGAACCCGTAAGCTCAACACATCGCCGGAGAACTGCCTCTGCGAATCAAATCTAGCTCAGCTCTGCTCAAATCCGAAAACCCATCCAATTCCTTCAACCCAGCTGCGCCCGATTGCGATGATGATTTGGGATTGATCTGAGCACTTCAGGGAACCCCTCTGAACTATTCAAGTGGATGAAATGGTGCACAGCTGAAATCCAGGGAAGCAACGGCAGAACTGACGAAACCTCGATCAGCCCTGTTCTTGGGCAATTTAGAGCTAGCTTCTTCACGGAAGCACCTTTCCAATGACCTGGAACTTGATCCAGAGAAGAGAGTGATGCGGTCACATCCTCGGATGAAGCAAATTGAAGAAGAACACTAAGAACAATCGAAAACGAAGAAGGTAGCGGCGAAGACGCGACGAGGAAGAAGCTGAGGGAAATTTTCCTTAAGTATTTAGGAATGAACGACCCAGATTGATTTGGCTTGATCCAACGTCTAAAACTGCTCGGATTGAACCCAAAATTTAATGACGTTGATCAGGGGTCAAGATCTGCCTCGGGGTATCTCGGATCTTCCAGATTTGCAATGGATAGCCTAGATCTTCTCTTTTCTCAAATGGACAGTCTAGAGCCCTCTTAGCTCAATCCAACGGTTGAATGATCTCTGATTTGGATGAAAATCTCAGATCTTGACCTGAGTGCTTGATCAACCTTAACCCTAGCTTAGATCACCTCAAAGGTCTCCAGATGGCTTAGATCTAGCCGATTTTGAATCGGACAGCCCAGATTAATCTGAAGCTTGATCACTCGATCCGGGTCCACTTCTGACTCAAGTTTGACCCAGCATGCCTTAGGTCCATGATTCTTCCATGCCTACAAAAATAAATCAAAAATTTAGTGGCAAAAATAATTCAAATGATCGAGATTTACAATTAAGTCCAAAAATAACAATTTCTAGAACCTAGAATAAATGCAGGATTAAGCAAGAAAAACATGCGTCAAATATGGATTTTGACATATGAAATAACCAATAAAATAGCACTTATCATGCACCAATCAATGTACACTCAAGAAATGTTTCAAAAATTCAATATGAGTGACTCAAAAGTGGTAACCACTCCCATGGCCACAAACACAAGATTAGACAATGATGAGAGTGGTAAACCTGTTGATTTGACTCAATATCGAAGTATGATAGGTAGTCTGCTATACCTCATAGCTAGTCGACCTGATATCCTTTTTGCTGTGGGTATGTGCACTAGGTATCAAGTTTGTGCCAAGAAATCTCACTTAATTGCTGTTAAGAGAATTTTGAGATACCTTAAAGGCACAATTGGCGTTGGTCTTTGGTACCCTCGTACCGAATCATTTGATCTCATAGGTTATACCGATTCCGACTACGCTGGATGTAAGTTGGATCGGAAAAGCACAAGTGGGGGTTGCCAATTCCTAGGATCATCTCTAGTTAGTTGGTCAAGTCGGAAGCAACATTGTGTTGCTCTCTCCATGACCGAGGCAGAATATATCGCCATGGGAGAGAGCGTATCACAATTGTTGTGGATGATTCACACTTTAGAGGACTATGGATTGAGCTATAAGGGTGTGCAAGTGTTGTGTGATAACATTAGCACAATCAATCTAACAAAGAATCCAGTCCACCATTCTAGGACAGCATATTAAAGTGCGTCACCACTTCATTAGAGATCATGTTGCTAGGGGAGATATTGTACTCTCACATGTAGAGTCCAAGTCAAATCTAGCAGACATTTTCACTAAACCACTTCCCGAAAATGAGTTTAGTTTTTTAAGACGGGAATTGGGAATGTGTCACGCTTCATAGTTTTCAATTGCATTCAAAACCCTTTGTGATCATTTCGAAATTGTTGGGAAACAATTGGGTAACTTTGGGAACATCTCACACAAACTATAAGGTTCAACAAAACGTTTTTGTTTGCTATATATGGGGTGAGATGTTAGGATCAATTCAATTTCTCAAAATGTCAATGCATCCCTTGAGAAATTAAGTTTACGAGATAAAAATCACTTTGGTGACCAAGTATGAGAAAAATCAATGCATATCATATGTGTATTTGTTTCCATGATCATACTTGGACATTCCAATCAAGGAAACTTGATTGGAGACTTGGATTTGGCACAAAATTTGTTTGAAATTGAGTGAATGATTGATGTTTGAGTTTGACTCCACTTGAGTGGAGCAAAGTGATTGTTAGACCCATAAGGACCTTTGATCCTTGTTTAGGGATCAAATATAGTCAAGGGATCATTCCAAGATCGATATCTTCCATCAGATCCTTTCAAAAATCATGTAAAAGTCTGAAACTGCGAGTTTCAGATCGTATCAGGGAGTATCAGGAACCCTGATCGGTCACCGGACCGTTCAGGCATAGGGCTGATCGGTCCCCGGACCGATCTGGCTCCTTCCTGTTAAGATCGGTCCACAGACCGATCAGAGGGGTCACAGTGACTTGGCGAAATTTCTGTCCAACCATTCTGTGCTTGTCTAGATCGGTCCCCGGACCGATCTGCCACCCTGCTGGGATCGGTCCACAGACCGATCAGGGGGTTCACAGTAAGCCTCCCGAGCCTACTGATCGCTCCCTGATCGATCTACCGATCGATCAGGGGTCTGCCTGATCGGTCACCCGACCGATCAGGACCGAGCCAGTCCGATCAGGCTAGATCCTGATCGGTCTGAGCGTCTCCAGATCGAACGGTGATCCGTTCAATCGCATTAAAGTGCGGTTGGTGGACCGATCCACCAACCTATTAACTTCGCGAAAACCCTTCTTCTCCCAAGCCCTAACGTCGAATCACTACTTGTGCCCTTCATCTCGTGCGAAAGCCTTCCCTGCATCTCCTTCCTTCTCTTGCGAGTGAGCGTGCGTGCGATCCTGAGAAGACTTCCTACGAGCCTCTCCTTGTCTTCGACAAGTTTCTTTTTCTTGCTCACGGGTTTGCGCTTGTGTCTTGCGTCGAGACCATTCTTCTGCGCAAGCTGTTCTTCCAATCTTCAAGAACTTCTCCAATGGCACCAAAGTGAGTTTTTGGTTTAGTTTTTCTTGCAAATCAGTTCACAGATTGTGAGTTTGTGCTAATCAAATTTTTGTCTTGTGGTGCTTGCCGTGACCTTGCTTATGCCATGACCTAAACTATATCATATCTCTATGTTGGGTGACTTTTGATCAATTCTTACATTTGTAATCTTTTGATATGTCATGACCATTCTTTGCCCTGTCTTTTATGATCAATTCTATCTTATGATTATGGTTTCATGATCGACTCTTGATTACACCTATGTCATGTGATCAATTCCACCTCATGTACATTTGATTATCTTATACTATGATCAACTCTCGTATTGATTTTGTGATCTTTCAAATCTTGTGTCATGATTAACTTGATTCAATTTCTTCTCATGACCAATTCCAATCTTTAGAAAATCATCAAAGGGTAAAGAACCCGCAGAGGGCAGCGCGAAAGGGAAAGCCCCTTCCTCATATACGCCC
Organism: Boesenbergia rotunda; assembly: GCA_024364735.1. Lineage (NCBI taxonomy): Eukaryota > Viridiplantae > Streptophyta > Magnoliopsida > Zingiberales > Zingiberaceae > Boesenbergia > Boesenbergia rotunda. The sequence goes on from JAGFNQ010010600.1 coordinate 23,943, forward strand.
TCCAGAAGGCCTCAGCCTTCTTCAAGCTCTCGCTTTCCAAATGCTGCCTGTGAACAGGCTTTCCAATCAAGGACCTTTAAGTTGCTACCCTGCCGATCGATAGATGTCCCTTTCCTGACTGAGTATTGTCCCTCGATCATGGAGACCGTTGCTTTTTACAACCTTGGTTTCCTCCTCTCTCTGTAGAGACCGACCAATTACGACCTTGTCTCTGAATTTTACAACAATCTTCAGCAGGGACCTCAGGGGGGCTTCGAGTTCACTACTCGGGTCATCAAGAGGAACCTTGATTTCTCTTACGACATTCTAACTGAGTATTTGGGTAGTCGACGATCACCCAATCTGTTTTCGATCTACCCCGAGCTTCCTGATGCTCTATTGGCACCTTTTGCGAATGTTACTCCCGATGGTATCTATCAGTATTTCTTCGATCATCCCCGCCCAGCCAGTCTCAATGAGTTGGGCCCTGATTTTCCAACCTTTGCAGCACTCCGTCTCTCTCCCACTAGTTACATCTTGTTCAAGATTATCACAAATTGTATCCTTCCAATCACTTCCAAGCCTTTAACTGAGATCCGACCTTATCATTGTCTTATGCTCTACGGCATGCACCGCCGAATGGACTTTGATATCATGGAGAGTATTTTTCAATCCATTCTATCTTATAGAGAGCCGAGCCGCCGCACAGTCAACATGCCTTTTGGTCATGTCATCACTGACTGGCTTATGTCAGTAGGTGTTGATGTCACCAAGGGCAGGACAGTGCCCATGGTCCGCTAGGATTGCAGACTTGGCAGGCGAGCATTCGCCAAGTCTGGCATCATCATCCGGGATCATGATACGGCTTTGGTTTGGAAGGATGGGAGAGGTCTAGGCGAGCTACCACAGGGAGGTCCACATTTTCAGGCGCCAGCCGATGCTGCTGCACCCCAGGAGGCTCCTACTGCCGATGCTGCTGCTGATTACGACTATTAGCCAGACCCAGACCTACGCTGGTAGGTCTCCGAGCTAGATCAGACCCTTCAGTAGAGCATTCACTTGGACGAGCTCTATAGAGAGGAGGTCCGCTCAGGATTCCGATCCTTCGATCGCAGACTGACCGCGATCGAGACCGACGTCTCTGGAGCCCGTGTCCTACAGCAGACCAGGCACGATGAGTGGCGGCGTCATACATTTTCGGGGGATGCTCCTTCTGGTAGTGTTGCACCGGGGTCGATTATTGCTGATGATGTTACGTTGGACGACCCTATGCAGGCTGACCCCCCCCCCCCCCCCCCGCTGACGAGTGATGGCTTTATGCTTTTCTTTGGTGATGTATGGATATTTGACGAATCTGTCCGTCCTGACTATTGCCTGCTATGGCGTGATATTGGCGTTGATGCTTTGACGTGCATTGAACTATTTGTCTGGATGTGTTGTATCTTACCACTATGACTATTTTTGATTTATATCCGGCAATTTTTGTTTGTTGATGGTTTATATGGTGCTAACTGCGAGTATGCCTTATTATGACTGATTATGATTATGCTTCAATTCCTTATGATACATATGCTTGTGATGCCATGTTATATAATGCATGTGATTGCTATGACTTGATCTATCCTTTTTCACATGATATCATATGCTTATCAAAAATCAATTTATACCTTTGTTGTTTTGGGAAACCCGTAGGGTTGAGGGGGAGTATGTTTAAACTTAACAACCCCTCTAGACCCTTTTCGGTGTTTGCCAAAGGGGGAGAGTGAGGTTGGTTAAGTTTAGGATAATCATGTTGTAGGGGGAGGATCCTGATTCCCCTATGATTTAGAAATTTGAGAATTTTGATTGAGAATCCCTAAACTTAAAATCGGGTTGTCAAACAACAAAAAGGGGGAGATTGTTGATGCAGTCTGACCATGATTGTTGTTTTGGTGTTGACACCGATTTTAGTTTAGATTGAGGATTATGATTATGATTAAGTCCTAATCGGGGATTAGGCAAGGGATGATTGAAATCCTAACCTGGAGGGTTAAGTGGTGAAAAATCCTAGCTTGGAGGGCTAGGTGTGGAGAAGTCCTAATTCGGAAGAGTTGGGTGAAAAGTCCTAGCTTGGAGGGCTAGGTGAAAAGTCCTAACCTGGAGGGTTAGGTGCAAATTCCCAACTTGGAGGGTTAGGTGAAAAAGTCATGGCTTGGAGAGTCAGGTCCTAGCTTGGAGGGCTAGGTTGGATGAAGTTCTAACTCGGAAGGGTTGGGTGAAAAGTCCTAGCTTGGAGGGCTAGGTGAAAAGTCCTAACTTGGAGGGCTAGCTGCAAAGTCCTAACTTGGAGGGTTAGGTGCAAATTCCCAACTTGGAGGGTTAGATGGAAAAATCCTAGCTTGGAGGGCTAGGTTGGATGAAATCCTAGCTTGGAGGGCTAGGTTTGAGTCCCTGGATCGGTCTGGTGACCGATCAGGGATGTTGGCACGCTGCTCCGTCGTGGATCGGTCTGGTGACCAATCCAGCGATGACTGATTGATCTGGCGACCGATCAGGGAGCACACAGTGAGGTTGGGAACCTACTGTGTCGCTCCTGATCGGTCTGGTGACCGATCAGGGAGCAGGCGTGGCCTCACTGGTTGGCTCCTGATCGGTCTGGTGACCGATCAGGGAGTAGACAGTGTCCTCACTGCTTGGCTCCTGATCGGTCCGGTGACCGATCAGGGAGCGAACAGTGAGTTGAGTTCCCCTGCGGATCAGGTCCTGAATGGTCTGGTGACCGATCAAAGACTTAGGATTTGATTTCCATAGTTACTGTTCACTCAGACGTGGACTGATCAGGCTCGAGCCTGATCGGACAGTGTCCTGTTGGGACCGGGTGCATGTCGACAAGGATACGAGTTCGTAAAATTTTAAATTTTTACGTGCAGCGGAAGAGTTTGCATAAAATAATTTCCTAAATTATTTTAACATCGTATCTAGCATGCAACCTTATAGTGTATCGACATAATCATGAAATAAAAGTTTGCGAAAAGTAAACTAATTTACCAAGTACCTCGCGTAACTCGAAGTAAGGGACGAGATCCAACCGTAGCGTCCCTTGGAAGCTTCGCCTCTATTCGCGTCCACGCCGAGTTCTCTTCGGAATGACTTCGCAAAGTCACGAGTTTTGTGCCGACTAGAACTACTAGATTCTTGGAAGGCACAACTAAGAAGATCAAGAGAGGAGTTAGGAAACTAACCACCAAGAACGGAATCGAATTCCGAGAGAGAGGGAGATGTGATCCACTTCTTCTTCTTCTTGGTTGGTTTCTTCTTCTCCTTGTTTGCTCACGCCAACCTCTAGGAGAGGTGTGATTTGCGCCGGCCCTAGATAGGAAGAAGGTGGGCCTAGTGGAAGAAGGTGGCCGGCCCTAGGTCTTCTAGTGGGCGCCGGCCCTAATGGGAAGGAGAAGAGGAGAATAGAAGAGAGAGAGGGAGAGCTCCAATAATAATCTCCTGATTACTCAATTGGAATTAAGGGCTAGACTTTGGTTCCTTTATATAGTAGCAACTCCTTTGCTAAGTCTCCCTCTAAACCGAATTAACGGAATTAACGGAATTAGTTATAAGAAATTTATCTTATAAATTTTCTTATTGCTTATTCCGTTTAAGCCTAGTCTTATTATAACCATTTATAATAAAACAAATTAGTTATCATAAGAAATTTATTCTATAAATTTTCTTATGAATTTTATTATAACTAACTTTATAATAAAACTAATTATTTATCATAAGAAATTTATCCTATAAATTCTTATGAATTATTTCCGTTTAAACCAAGTCTTTATTATAAACTAATTTATAATAAAAACTAATTCTTCTTTTATTTAAATTATGGAATAAATTTTATAAGAAATTTATAAACTTTCTTATTATGGAAAAATCAATTCATAATTGATTTTATAAAATTAAAATAAACCCAATTCATGGATTATTTTAATCTTCCATAAAAGAATAAATTTCTATAAATTTATTTATATAAATTTCTTTATAAAATTTATTTATCCATAATTCATAAAATAAATCGTGCTTGATTTATCTTATTAATTAAACCAAATAAATTGATTTAATTCCCTTTAATGGCCGGCCACCACAAGGAGGGTTAATACCCTCTTTGGCCGGCCAAAACCGACCCGAACCGATCGCGAATTAAACTCATTTAATTCGCCCAAAAAGCTTTCAAAAGACTTAGCCATTTTAGTTTCCTTTGCGCCTCTGATTAACTCAGATTCGACTTATTTCTCTTGATCGGAAAATCCAATTTTCAACTCGTTTTAAATCCCTTGGATTACTCGTAGTGCGTGTGACTAAATAGGCTTTCGATTTATGTTGGTCGTCTATAATTAACTAATTATAGAACGATCATGAGTGGCACCTAGTAGTACATCATGATCCCCAATTAATCGAAAGATCAACGGTTTGACCTCAGAAGAAATTATTCTGAAACCCTTCAGCAGCTCTAATGAATCGTGCCCCATTCCCTTCACCACCTTATACCCACTTGGTTCAGGACACGGTCTATGGTGTCAGTCCCCACTAGGCTGACTACGTCACACCTAGCCCAAGTAATGTCTTACTCGTCCTTTGGATTTCTAATTACTCTCATGTATTTTAGAGACTCTCACTCTAAACATGATATGCTCTGGCCAGAGGCTTTGAGTAACAATCCGACGATAGGCCTGGGTATACATCTCCTCGCAAGGAGTGGTGAATCCTTTGTAGGCTGTTCAAACATCTTCGGGCACTTCGGCTTATACCCGATCATCCTGGGTCCACACCTCCTTGGAGATGCTTGCTTAAGATGTCAAAGTATAAGTCTCCATGACCAAGATGACTTGAACACCGCAAGTCAAAGGAACATCGCACTTAAGCCACAGTAAGATCTTCATTGACATATCTACATGTAGATTCCCATATGAAGTCTTACAGCTAGTCACTCCAATGAACTAGTTCCCTTAACTAGCATCCATGTTTATCTCCGGACATCCCAATGTCACCAGCCAGTGAGAATCAGCTGATTAGAGAATAACCCATGCTAGTCTCAACAGAATTGATAGTGTCCGTTTTTATCAATTCATCGACTAGGGATATTTTCAATACTTCACATTTGCGCATTTAGAGATAATCACTAGTTGTGATCTCATCACAAATTCTCTTATGCTGTGAGTTGTATTGCGGACATTCAGTAGATGAGTTTAAGATCCCAATCAAATACACAAGCATGTATACTCAAATAGTGAATTATCATTTATTAATATAAATATTTTACAATCATAAGGCGATTGCCTTAGGACACTTCTCTCATATCACTAACAAACTCCCACTTGGCCTAATGCCAATCGCTACGGTATCCAATACCACAGGCTCTAACATGACCCTCAAACTTGCTTTGAGGCAAGGCCTTAGTTAAAGGATCCGCTATATTCCTTTCAGTGGGAACTCTCTCAATTTGTATGTCATTCCTACTTATAATCTCTCTGATCAGATGATAGCGGCGAAGCACGTGTTTGGATCGCTGATGAGACCTTGGTACTTTTGCTTGTGCAATAGCTCCATTGTTGTCGCAGTAAACCGGCACTGCTTCATCAATGGTTGGAACCACACCAAGATATGAGACAAACTTCTTGATCCAAACTGCTTCCTTTGCTGCTTCCGAAGCTGCGATATATTCCGCTTCCGTGGTAGAATCCGCTACGGTGTCTTGTTTGGAACATTTCCAACTTACTGCGCCTCCATTCAAAGTAAATACGTATCCAGACTGCGATTTGGAGTCATCCTTATCTGTCTGGAAACTGGCATCTGTATACCCACATATTACCAAATCTCCTTCTCCATATATTAGGAACACATCCTTAGTTCTTCTTAAGTACTTAAGGATTGTCTTAACAGCCGCCCAGTGATCCATTCCTGGATCCGACTGGTATCTGCTTGTGACGCTCAAAGCATACGATACATCAGGCCTAGTACATAACATAGCATACATGATAGATCCTATCGCGGATGCATAGGGAATCTTATTCATGCAAATCCTCTCGTCTTCTGTGCGCGGACACATAGACTTTGAAAGGTTGATCCCATGCCTAATGGGAAGGTACCTTTCTTGGATTCCGACATGCTAAACCTTTTTATCACTCGGTCTATATATGTAGACTGCGAAAGACCAAGCAACCGTTTTGATCTATCTCTATAGATTCTAATCCCAAGGATATAGGTTGCTTCTCCCAGGTCTTTCATGGAGAAAGTTTTGGATAACCAAATTTTAACTGTCTGTAAGACTGAAATATCATTTCCTATAAGTAAGATGTCGTCGACATATAATACTAGGAATACGACTGCACTCCCACTAACCTTCTTGTACACACAGGGTTCGTCAGGATTTTGTGAGAAATCAAACTTTTTGATTGTCTCATCAAAACGGATGTTCCAGCTCCTAGATGCTTGCTTCAGTCCATATATGGATCGTCGAAGCTTGCATACCTTGGTTTTATCAACCGATGTGAAACCTTCAGGCTGTATCATGTATACGTCCTCAAGCAGGTTTCCGTTAAGGAAAGCTGTTTTCACATCCATTTGCCAAATCTCATAATCATAATGAGCTGCTATGGCTAGGAGCATCCGAATGGATTTAAGCATAGCTACTGGCGAATAGGTTTCGTCATAATCAATTCCTTGTTTCTGACGATATCCTTTTGCCACTAATCTAGCCTTAAAGGTAACAACATTACCTTCCATGTCGGTTTTCTTCTTGAAAACCCACTTGCACCCTATGGGTTTAATCCCTTCAGGTGGGTTAACCAAGTCCCATACTTGATTTTCGTACATGGAATCCATTTCCGACTTCATGGCTTCAAGCCATTGGTCCCTTTCTGAACTTTTCAGAACATCTTCATAACTGATAGGTTCGTCATCACCAATGAGCAACACGTCGTTCGATTCACTTACGAGAAATCCGTATCTCTCTGGAATGTTGCGTGTCCTATCAGACCTACGAAGAGGTGGTGTAGTTTTAGGTTCAACTGATAGCTCATCATTATGAATTATCGGTTGTGGGCCTAGACTCGGTGTCTCTGTAATGTCTATTGGAGTTTCTTGAACTTCATCAAGTTCAATGCCACTCCCACTGTTTTCTTGTAAAAGAAATTCTTTTTCTAGAAATACAGCATGCCTTGAAACAAACACCTTTTGTTCCAAGGGATGATAGAATTGGTAACCCTTCGTTTCCTTAGGGTATCCAATAAATAGACATTTATCAGACTTAGCATCCAATTTGTCTGATACAACCCGCTTCACATAAGCAGGACAACCCCATATCTTAAGGTGAGTTAAGTGAGGTTTCTTACTATTCCAAATCTCATATGGAGTAGTAGAGACTACCTTGGTCGGGACTCTGTTTAATAAATAAACAGCTGTCTTAAGTGCATAACCCCAAAAGGATTTTGGAAGAGTTGCATGATTCATCATCGACCTAACCATGTCCATCAAGGTTCGGTTTCGCCTCTCAGATACACCATTATGCTGTGGTGTATATGGCGGAGTCCATTGGGATAATATCCCATTGTCCCTTAGATAATCTTGAAACTCTTGACTTAAGTATTCACCACCCCGATCGGATCGAAGTATTTTAATACTTTTGCCAAGCTGTTTCTCTACTTCATTTCTGAACTCTTTGAATTTCTCAAAGGCTTCAGATTTGTGTTTCATCAAGAACACGTACCCGAATCGTGAGTGATCATCGATAAAGGTGATGAAGTAGCTATAGCCTCCTTGTGCAAGAGTTGACATTGGTCCACATACATCAGTATGTATTAGACCAAGCAATTCTCCCACTGGATTACCTTTTCCGGAAAAGGGTAATTTGGTCATCTTGCCTTTTAAGCATGATTCGCATGTATCAAATGAATCGGGTTCAAATGATTCCAAAATTCCACATCGGTGCAATTCGGTCATGCGTTTCTTACTTACATGGCCAAGACGGCAATGCCAAGTGTAGGAGTCTATTCGATTATCTATTCGAGCACGTTTGTTGCTAACTTCGATATTGAAAACGTCACTGGATAAATCTAACGTGTAGATGCCATTGCACAAAGTTCCATTCCCATAAAGAACGCCATTTAAAGTTATGTAACAACAATTGTTACTAAAAGTTAAATGATAACCTTTTCATTCAAACATGAAATAGATACAATGTTCTTTATTAACGAAGGAACGAAATAACAATTATCCAATTCTAAGATACGTCCAGTGGGAGCTTTAGCAAATATGTTCCGATGGCAACAGCAGCAATCTTTGCTCCATTTCCAACTCGCAAATTCGCTTCTCCTTGACGAGTCTTCTTCTATTCCTTAGCCCCTGTATGTCATTACATATATGTGAGCTACACCCAGTATCAAGTACCCAGGTGTTTGAGGAAATAGAGTGACATTCAATAACGAAGATACTTGAAGAGGATGGGGCATCGGATGCCTTCTCTTCAAGGACTCAAGATAAACTTGCAGTTTCTTCGCCAGTGACCCTCCTTGCCACAATGATGGCAAGTGCCTTTTGGTTTCTTTTCAGTCTTTTTAGCCTTTTTCTTCTTTCCCTTATTCTGTTCTTTGGCCTTCCTCTTAGAACCTTTCTTCGAGGAACCAACTAACAGTACTGTCTTCTGTTCCTGCTTCACAGAAGGCTCTACAGTCTTCAGCAGGTTGAGCAACTCAGGAAACTGGTCTGGAGTTGCATTTTCAGGAGGACGGTTGGGAAGTTGATCTTCAAGGACATAAGCAAGCTTTCTGCCTTGAGGACTATCCTCAGGTTTCGAAGCCAGTCCATGAAGTTTGGCCCAGTCAGTTTATTGGTGTCCAAAATGGAACGCAAGTTTAGGGAAGACATGATCGAGTGATTATCCTAGAAATACAAATTGAGATTATGTGAGAAGATTTATTAAAGAATGTATCAACATACATAAATTAAATCCTATTTATTTTACGAATTGATTCACCCTTATTATCAATTCGGGAGATCGTAGGAACATCTCCAAATAGGTTGATATCCAACCATAGATAAGAACAACCATGGCTGTGGCCATCAAGTTCTTCTTAGCTATGAAGGTAGGTAATTATACCGATTACACATCACATATATGTAACTATCACATTATGCTATCAACTAATTGAATGTTTGCATAAAACATTGGGTTGTTAACTCATTAACAAGTATGTATCATTATACATAGCACCCAACTGCACCTCTCTTTACATCGACCTTGGCTGTGGCACAACAAATCGATGCTCCAAGCTTAAGGCTGACCCATTAATCAAGAAATAGTTTTAATATGGTTGGAGCTCATTCAACCGCTTAGTCAGGCTTGGATGTGTCCAACAACCAAAACTAATGATTGACCTCTGACTCGAACTATATTATTCATAAACTAATTCCATGGTTTGAACATGTTGAGGTTCAAGTCGGGCATGGATGTGTCCATCAACCCAAGCGAGAAACAAAACTCCGATTCTAACCATATTAATGGAAGGTGTTGGCCTTAATATTTTGTAAGGGGTTTTGGGTCTCATTCTTTTAAGCACATTCATGACATAAAATTATGTCATGACTAACGATTTCCTTAATAAAGTATGTATGTGACTTAATTTATCAAGTCTCATGAATTAAATTAGGAACCGGATTTCCTAATTATAATTTCATACTTTATTAAAGGAATTGTTTTGGGAAACAATTTCCTAAATTGTCATAATTAATTTCGGAAATAATATGTTCAAGACTTTGATTTCTCTAAATCAAATCTTATTAAATTAAGAGACAAATCCCTTAATTCAACCACATATTATTTTCATGAAAATCTCATTTAAGAAACTCTATAGGAAACCATTTTCCTAATTAATTTTGGAGACAACAATATGTAAGAGCATCACCTCTTAAACATATTTTATTCATGGATTTAATTAATTACAACAAATTGTTTTCTAAGGGTGGCTCCCCGAGGCTCAGATACCCAAAGAAAAGTAATGTGTTGTAAATCCAATTGGACGGCTCCCCGAGGCTCAATCCAATCAAACATGACAATTTCAATTAAAAATTGGGAAATTAAATTACAACAACTAACTTTAAATTGGACGGCTCCCCGAGGCTCAATCCAAAATAAAGAATTTTGTTGTCAATTTAAAAACCAATTCAAATTTAATTGTCAATTAACTGTCCATGAATTTGTCTAGACTTTCTTAAAAGAAAGTGCCCAAAATTGCGAGATTTCGAAAATTGATTTTCAGAATAATTGTAAGTTTCTGGTACAAAGGAAACTTACATATTTCCAAAATTGGAAAATTTCTAAAATAGAAAAATTTCCAAAATTGGAAAGTTTCCAAAGATGGGAAGTTTCGAAATTATTATAAAATTTCAGAAAATAGAAAATTTCAAACGTTTGCGAAATTTCATGAGGATTTCCAAACTTTGAAATTCCTAAATCTAAAATTTATTATAATTGAAAGTTTCCATAATTGAAAATTTTTTCCGAAATTGAGATCATGACAAAGTTTTCCACAAAACAATTATTTGATTAAGTCGAACACTAACCGGCTCTGATACCACTGTTGGGACCGGGTGCATGTCGACAAGGATACGAGTTCGTAAAATTTAAAATTTTTACGTGCAGCGGAAGAGTTTGCATAAAATAATTTCCTAAATTATTTTAACTTCGTATCTAGCATGCAACCTTATAGTGTATCGACATAATCATAAAATAAAATTTGCGAAAAGTAAACTAATTTACCAAGTACCTCGCGTAACTCGAAGTAAGGGACGAGATCCAACCGTAGCGTCCCTTGGAAGCTTCGCCTCTATTCGCGTCCACGCCGAGTTCTCTTCGGGATGACTTCGCAAAGTCACGAGTTTTGTGCCGACTAGAACTACTAGATTCTTGGAAGGCACAACTAAGAAGATCAAGAGAGGAGTAGGAAACTAACCACCAAGAACGGAATCGAATTCCGAGAGAGAGGGAGATGTGATCCACTTCTTCTTCTTCTTGGTTGGTTTCTTCTTCTCCTTGTTGCTCACGCCAACCTCTAGGAGAGGTGTGATTTGCGCCGCCCTAGATAGGAAGAAGGTGGCCGGCCTAGTAGAGTCTTCTAGTGGGCGCCGGCCCTAATGGAAGGAGAAGAGGAGAATAGAAGAGAGAGAGGGAGAGCTCCAATAATAATCTCTTGATTACTCAATTGGAATTAAGGGCTAGCCTTTGGTTCCTTTATATAGTAGCAACTCCTTTGCTAAGTCTCCCTCTAAACCGAATTAACGGAATTAACGGAATTAGTTATAAGAAATTTATCTTATAAATTTTCTTATTGCTTATTCCGTTTAAGCCTAGTCTTATTATAACCATTTATAATAAAACAAATTAGTTATCATAAGAAATTTATTCTATAAATTTTCTTATGAATTTTATTATAACTAACTTTATAATAAAACTAATTATTTATCATAAGAAATTTATCCTATAAATTCTTATGAATTAATTCCGTTTAAACCAAGTCTTTATTATAAACTAATTTATAATAAAAACTAATTCTTCTTCTCTTTAAATTATGGAATAAATTTTATAAGAAATTTATAAACTTTCTTATTATGGAAAAATCAATTCATAATTGATTTTATAAAATTAAAATAAACCAATTCATGGATTATTTTAATCTTCCATAAAAGAATAAATTTCTATAAATTTATTTATATAAATTTCTTTATACAAATTTATTTATCCATAATTATAAAATAAATCGTGCTGATTTATCTTATTAATTAAACCAAATAAATTGTTTATTCCCTTTAATGGCCGGCCACCACAAGGAGGGTTATACCCTCTTTGGCCGGCCAAACCGACCCGAACCGTCGCGAATTAAACTCATTTAATTCGCCCAAAAAGCCTTCAAAAGACTTAGCCATTTTTAGCTTCCTTGCGCCTCTGATTAACTCAGATTCGACTTATTTCTCTTGATCGGAAAATCAATTTTCAACTCGTTTTAAATCCCTCGGATTACTCGTAGTGCGTGTGACTAAATAGGCTTTCGATTTATGTTGGCCGTCTATAATTAACTAATTATAGAACGATCATGAGTGGCACCTAGTAGTACATCATGATCCCCAATTAATCGAAAGATCAACGGTTTGACCTCAGAAGAAATTATTCTGAAACCCTTCAGCAGCTCTAATGAATCGTGCCCCATTCCCTTCACCACCTTATACCCACTTGGTTCAGGACACGGTCAATGGTGTCAGTCCCCACTAGGCTGACTACGTCACACCTAGCCCAAGTAATGTCTTACTCGTCCTTTGGATTTCTAATTACTCTCATGTATTTTAGAGACTCTCACTCTAAACATGATATGCTCTGGCCAGAGGCTTTGAGTAACAATCCGACGATAGGCCTGGGTATACATCTCCTCGCAAGGAGTGGTGAATCCTTTGTAGGCTGTTCAAACATCTTCGGGCACTTCGGCTTATACCCGATCATCCTGGGTCCACACCTCCTTGGAGATGCTTGCTTAAGATGTCAAAGTATAAGTCTCCATGACCAAGATGACTTGAACACCGCAAGTCAAAGGAACATCGCACTTAAGCCGCAGTAAGATCTTCATTGACATATCTACATGTAGATTCCCATATGAAGTCTTACAGCTAGTCACTCCAATGAACTAGTTCCTTAACTAGCATCCATGTTTATCTCCGGACATCCCAATGTCACAGCCAGTGAGAATCAGCTGATTAGAGAATAACCCATGCTAGTCTCAACAGAATTGATAGTGTCCGTTTTTATCAATTCATCGACTAGGGATATTTTCAATACTTCACATTGCGCATTTAGAGATAATCACTAGTTGTGATCTCATCACAAATTCTCTTATGCTGTGAGTTGTATTGCGGACATTCAGTAGATGAGTTTAAGATCCCAATCAAATACACAAGCATGTATACTCAAATAGTGAATTATCATTTATTAATATAAATGTTTTACAATCATAAGGCGATTGCCTTAGGACACTTCTCT
>JAGFNQ010010601.1:0-212819 GCA_024364735.1 Boesenbergia rotunda
AAGGCTTGTTAACATTAGACAAAGATGGTAAAGAAATTTTATGTAATTGGTTAAGAGAAATAAAATTCCCTGATGGGTATGCCTCAAATATGGCTCGATGCGTGGATATGAATAAGTTGAAGATGTTTGGAATGAAGAGTCATGATTGTCATGTGTTCATGCAAAGACAAATTCCAGTAGTTTTCCATGACTTACTTCCACAGAATGTTTGGCAAGCACTTACAGAATTGAGTCTTTTTTTTTAAAGATTTGACGGCAAGGTGTATTATGATGGATGATATGCTTCGGCTAAAAATAGACATTCCTCTCATACTATGCAAGCTGGAGCACATATTTCCACCCAGTTTTTTTGATTCAATGGAACATTTACCAGTACATTTACCATATGAGGTAGAAATAGCTGGTCCAGTGCAGTATAGATGGATGTATCCATTCGAACGATTTTTGAGAAAACTAAAGAACAATGTTCGTAACAAAGCAAGAGTTGAGGGGTCAATACGTAATGCTTATCTGGTTGAAGAAGCATCTTCTTTCTGCTCTTATTATTTTGCTGACAATGTGAAAACTAGACATCGTAAGTGTCCTAGAAATTCTGATGATGCTGAACTGAATGACCCATCATTGCTTTCAATTTTCAACTTTCCTGGTAAGCCAATGGGTGCATATGTTATTAGATGGTTAACTGAACAGGAATATGATGCTGCAAGAACATACATACTGTTAAACTGCGATGAAGTCAAACCATACATAAAGTAAGTTGACTTCTCTAATAATCCTGTTAGTATATATTAAATGCTTGCTTGATATACCAATTGACTTAAAATATTTCTCTGTCGTAGCTTATACGAACAACAACTATATATTCAAAATCCATCACTAGGTGCAAGTGAGGTCGCTGAAAAGTTAGAGGCCGAATTTGCATTATGGTTTGAAATATATGTAAGTTGCAATATCATCAAAAATTTATATATTTATGTCTATTCAGTTTTATCTGGTAATTTATGTAGGTGAAAGACCGCAGAATATCAAATGTGCAAGATGATAGAATACTGAATCTTGCATCAGGACCGCTCCGTAAAATAAAGGTCTACTCTGGATACTATGTTAATGGGCTCAGATTCCATGTGGCACAACGAGATTCACGGAGATTAACATATAATTCTGGAGTTTGTGTTAAAGGATATATCGACAACAACAACACAGAGTTTGATTATTATGGTAGACTTCAAGAAATCATAGAGATTGAATATCCTGCATTACCTATAAAACGGTGTGTGTTGTTCAAATGTTCATGGTATGATCCGACCCCAAGAACAGGTACAAGAATACATCCAAACTATAAATTAGTGGAGGTTAATAAAAATAGAAAGTTCAAAAAATTTGAACCTTTTATTTTTGGGGTACAAGCGAGTCAAGTTTTTTTATCTTGAATACCCTACGAAAAGAAGGAGATCTAGTGAATGATTGTCTGTTTGTCGAATTAAGCCTCGCTCAACTATAGAAATGCCGAACACCATAACTGCTCAAAATCAAGATGCATTTCAGAATGACGAAATAGAGAGACATTTAATTGATTCACAACTTCCATCCACGTCTGAATTACTTGTAGATGTTAACGTGGCTTACGAGGATATAGATGATGAAGAGATGTCCAGCAGTAAGGATCTTGTTGAACTATCAGAGTCTAGTGAGGAGGACATCGATGCTAATGATATATAAATAGTGTCATTATTATTCATCTAGTAAGTGATGTGTTGTTAAATTTATTGTATTTTTATTACTCTGTTACTCACCTTTATTATGATGTGTTGTTATATATTATTTTTGCAGATATTTCTATGGCAGATCAGCAACCAGTGATTCCCCGTGGCCATCGAGTTTTATCCGTTGTTGGAGATGTGTAAGTATTTGTTATTAGATGTAATTATTGTTCATATATTAATTTTTATATTTTATATTGATATATTTATTTTTGATTATGCAGATTCACTCCTGATGGTCATAGGGTTTCTAATTATATCACAAGCAAATTCAAGGAACGACCATGCAGATCTACAACATGGAGACATGTAGATCATGAGATGAAAATATTTTATTACAATGAATTTGTAGTAAGTAAAATCAATGTATATTTGATTTTTTATATTATATTTACCAATTTAGCATGTTAAATTTTGAATTTATAATTGCAGAAAAGATATACATGGGAGGAGGGTCAGGAGGAAAATTTTAAAGCAACATGGAATAAAAATTGTGCAAAGCTTTACAAAGACTACCTCTACTATATCAGACAAAAGGGCGTAAAACCGAGATATGTTCCTGAGGAGATATGGGGTGCATGGACGGCCACCTGGTCTGAAGAGAGGTGGAAACAAAATGCCGATAAGGCTCGAGCTAATAGAAACACCGAGCCAGGTGGCCCGAGTACCGGGACTGCTCACCATACGTCTGGTTCTAAATCAATGGTAGAGC
This sequence comes from Boesenbergia rotunda, assembly GCA_024364735.1. Taxonomy (NCBI): domain Eukaryota; kingdom Viridiplantae; phylum Streptophyta; class Magnoliopsida; order Zingiberales; family Zingiberaceae; genus Boesenbergia; species Boesenbergia rotunda. Next base: position 2,473 of record JAGFNQ010010601.1, read on the forward strand.
ATGCTCTTGATTTGGTAAGTTTAATTTAATGTTTGCACGAAATATAATTATCATTTATTATCATACTTGTATAATATTCGTCTAATATATATTTGTATACAGGAACGAGAACTAGCTCGACCGCCCACAAGTATGGAGGTCTTTGTGAGGACGCACAAGAAAAAAGATGGCACATTCGTAGATTCTCGTTCTGCGGCCATCCATGTAAGAACATTATTTAGTATTTATTTTAGTTACATTTTAGTACGATTTATCGAATTACTTATTAATCATGTTCTATTTTACAATATAGGAGGAAATGACCGAGAGAGTCGCTCAGGCATCTCAGCCTGTAGTAGAGGGGGGAGAGTCTCAATCTCTATCCACCGAGGCACTTAACGACATATATTATGATGTTGTCGGTGGACGGACAAAGAACTCTACCATCTACGGCCTTGGCTCTCAGGCCAGAGTTGCATTTGATGATCGCTTGAGGGCTCCGAGGGGTCGATCCAGTTACCGTTCATCTTATTCCAGCGAGATGCATAGAATATTAGAAGAAAATCGAGATCTGCGCGGTCAACTTCAATAAATGCGAGGAGAGATGGCGGATTGGATGACCGCTGAGAATGAGAGGAGAGCCGCTGATGAAGCGGCGAGGGCAGCTGATATGGCAAGGAGAGATGAGGATATCATGAGTCGTGTGCGATTCCTCATAGATGGCTTGCCTCGTCCGTCATCACAGGACACCCCAGGACCCTCTCATCCGCCGACTGATTAAGTTTTTTTGAGGTATGTTCAATTATATATTAATTTATGATTAAGTTTTTGTGATTCTTAACTTTAACTTTATTATTGTCTTCCTTGAGTTCCTTTTCCAAACTTTAACTGTATTATTTCAAATTTTTCAGAAACCGGAGAAAGTATAGTTGTGTGCTTGTATTGTATGTATATGTCCAATTTTACTTCTATTTGTTCAAATATATATTTGAAACAACTCGAATATTTGGTATTGATTATTGTTTTTTTTTCTGCAGTTACTTGCATGATGTGATCTACATAATTAGCATTGTGCAAATAATGTTCATATTATCTGGTAAATTTTGGTGGACTTAGTGCAAATTTGTTTACTACAATTACCCTCCTCTGGCTTCTGTTCTTGGGAAACTTGGGCTCTCACAATCTGTGCTTCATAATGTGGCTTGGAGTTTAGTCAGCAAAGGGTATGCCTACCAGGAACTCAGTATTCTTTTTTGTTCTCAACGTGACAATTATTGTCTTTATTTTATTATAAAAAGTCTTGCATCTAAGCATTATTAGTCTAATTTTTATGTTTTCTTATATTGACATTCCATTCCCTTCATTTCATGTCAGGCATTGAATGTATAATATCGAGGGTATCTGATGATTCTTTTTTTTTTTTTTGTTTATTTTGCGCCGACACAACAAAAGCTTTTCTATCTGACACATACATGAATACACCCACATGCATGTTCAATTGTATTTTTGCTATCAACTGAAACCAAAATTGTCTCATTGGTTTCTATTCTTCAGTAATGTTAATAAATGAACTTCATATTTACAGATTTAATAAAGCATAGAGCATACTGCTCCATAAAGTTAATGTTATAACTTCCTGCCTTCGTGATAATGAAATGCTTTTTTTTTTTATTTTGTTTTCTTGTTTGCATGAACATTAACAGAGTAGGTTGTTTGCAATGTCTTGACATCTGAAAATGTTACTTCTTCTAGTAAATGCACATTTTTATACTGGTGAAATAATTCCTTTTCTAGTTCCGAGATGTCTAATTTTCTAGTTCAAGGAAAACACGGTCATCTCCAGGTGTGTTCAGGATTGAGGTTGATTGCTAACTGAAGTTTTCTATAGATATCTTGGTTGGCTTTCAACAATTGCATGGTGATCTTAGTTAATTTTCAAAATGATATCTTGCCTGCATACAATAGTCTGGCCCTTCTTACAAATACTTAAGGACTGTCAGTTAAGTTAATATATGGACTAATTGTATTTTCTAAAAGAGGTAACCATTCCTTCAGTGTACTCATGTTTCTTGGACATGTATTGACTATCCAAAAGGAGCATATGCATCTATATTTTTTTTTTGCATAATGCAGGAAATCTGATTAGTTCATCTTTGATATACACTGTAAGCAAAAGCTACAAGCATCAAGGAGAGAATTGTTCTCTTCTTTGTTTCCCAAATTTATACTACTTTCCTGATTGAATACTGGAGTGTTTCCTGGTTATCATCTCTATTTACATCTTGTATGGATTTGTTCTGCTGATTTACCATGTGAAATGATTTACATCTTGCATCTCTATTTTATGCTTTTATTTCAGGATGTCATTCAGTATCTGGATCGAAAAATCTTTGGGTATTGCTCGTGCTCATTCAAATGATAATTTGAAGTTATCACCTGATCAAGAAGCTTCTGCTATTGACCTTAAGTAAACTTGTATGTAGTAATTTGAAGTTATCCTTGTATGTAGTAACTTGTAGTAAACTTGTATGTAGTAAATTTGTAGTAAACTTGTTTATGTCTCAAAATGGATTTTCTGATTTAATGTGAAATGTTTATGTGATAATTGATGTTGTGAATGTATGTGATGATAGAAATTAGATATTTGTGAATGGAAATTTGATAGTTGTGAATGTATTTATGATGTATATATGGTTATTACGCAAATATAATTTGAATCTGTAATTTTTTTTTGATTACCGACGGATTTTCGACGGAATTTTACTTCCGTCGGAAAATATCGCAAAGGTTGCCGACCGAAAATCAAATTTTCCCGTCGGAAAATTTCCGACGGAATCACAATTCCGTCGGAAATTTTCCGACGGAAATTAATTTCCGTCGGAAAAGTTCCGACGGAATTGTGGTTCCGTCGGAAAATTATTCCGACGGAAATAAATTCCGTCGGAAATATTACCGACGGTAAAAAATTCCGTCGGTAATTACTTACCGACGGATTTACCCCCGACGGGAACAATTCTGTCGGAATTCCGTCGGTAAGTGCCTTTACCGACGGAATTCCGTCGGTAAATTCCGTCGGGAATGCTGTTTTTTTTTGTAGTGACATGTAATTCACCCCCCCTCTCACGTGCAACGATCCTACAAGTGATATCAGGACCTTGTTTGCTATGAATCAGTACACCACCGTAAGAGTCGAGGAATTTCTACTATATTTTTCGAATTTTAAATTTTCGTACAAGTCTGAAATTGATGCAATCACCTCTTTTTAGTTAGATCCTTTCATTGTTCTATCACGCCCCCAGAGACTTATGCTTGCTCGAAAATTGGACATCATCTTCCCTGTACGGCAGATAATTTGAATCTTATTTACATCCATCTCAACAATATATAATAGCACAACCATACTCGGTTGGCAATCCCTTAATCATAACAGTAAGAAATAAAGTAAGCAATCACGCAGTTAAACAATATGACTAATAATCTCTATAAAATAAGAACAACCAAATCAACCAATCCAATGAATTCATAAATAACGATAAATCCACGAAATAAATACGAAGCAATTAAAAAGAACGTGCAACATTGGAGGACTGATAGTTGGATTCTCTCTTAGCGGCACGAGACGCAACTTTCAGTTTCCTGAAAGAAAAATAGAGGCAATGGATGGTGAGTCCGGGCTCGAGTTCTGGGGGTATAGCAAATAGATAAATGCATGGTGTAAATAAGGTAAATCAAATATATAGCAACAAGGTATACAGTCTCCGGAATAAAAACATAAATCAAATGCAAAAGCATACCTGCGGGGTATAATCGAAAACCCTCATAACACATCAATAATCCACTCGTACTACTGAGCAGAAACAAATCAAATAATAAATGTAAATCAACAACCATATATGTCTGTCAATCATATGCAACAATCATAGCTCAAACAAATACATGATACATCGTATGCATATGATGCAACGACATGTGTCACCCCTAAACACTCATCTACAACCATTACACATATCTGTGTGGCTGATCGGGCAAAAACTATAATAACTGTACGCACTCTAACATACATCTCCTATGAGTGGTCGAGTGGACAGGATACTGGAAGAACAACCTCAATATCGAACACCATGAAAAGGGGGAGCACAACTGCTCTTTATCAAAGACCCCAGGGGAGCACAACTGCTCTAGTTCCCAAGAACAATGAGGAACAACCTCTGACTCTAAGAAGAGGAGCACAACCGCTCTAATACCCAACGAGAGAGCACAACCGCTCTACCTATTCCTCATAAATAATAAAGGGGGTGTCACTGCCGGCTACTACTCCAACAACAACAACTACTACCCATGAGTGATTGAGAGTAGCACGACAGGACGACCGCTCGCACTCTGACAACTACCATTACCCCGAGTGGTTGAGTGGGTAGACCACTATATTACTAGCGACTGACTTAACCACAAGGAAGTCAATAACCGCCAGCATGCAATAAATGCAACATGGTGCATGATACCAATGTGCACAAACAAAATCAGGTCAACTATCATGGAATCAATAAGTAGCACATGAACCCAAACCAAAACTATAACAAACAAAAATGCAACTAATCTAGTAGGTAGAGTATATCTCATACCAACCAAACCCTAGATAGGTCACATGATATTTCTAAAGTATATGCGTACTAGCGGTACTCTCCAAATCAAAAAAATAAGAGTCAGGACTATATAACTGAAAATTTAAATTTTTAACTCAAAGATTAGGCAAAGAAAAGTACCAACTGGAAAACAAGCATAATAGAGTTAAGGTAAATAAACATACTCAGATACTAGGATAACCATGCATTTAAAGGTAATGAAGCTAACGAATCGAGCGGGAAGTATCTGCCTTTAATATAGATCGATCTAGTCATCTTCAAATTCGAGAGATCACATCAAATTTGAATCCTACATATTAAGGCACAAAGAATATCTAAGAATCTATTAATCAATAATAAGAACTTATTGGTTAATTTGTCTACTTCTTTAACTCACTCTGCCTTAAATTGATTAACTAACAATTTGATGAATCATTTAGGATCCATTGATTAAGTCATTTAATCATTTAATCAACTTAATCATCATAATTAAATTACCCAATATCCTTTTGATTAATCTAGCAGACTCTAATCAGATTAATTTCTAATTAAACCTAATTATCTATGAAATATTGTTATATACATTAAGCAAGATCACTTATCAATCCTCTCGTCACCCAATTATATACTCATCTATTACTTTAATCAACATCATTGATTAACAACTCTTAAATCATTTATCATGAAGTTGATTATCAAATCACTCTATTAATCATCTATCAATCTACCAATTGATTCATCCTCTATTAATTAATTTATCAAAATTAATTAAGGGTTAACGAATAAACTTAATCATCTAAACCAGCTCAATCAAAACATACTTAATCAATAACATGATAAAGTGGATAACAAGTCTAACGTTAATTCACTAATCATTCCATGATTCTCACTAATCAAATCCAATAATCTCATATCATCTCATTACAAATTAACATGTCATGTCATCGATTCACTTAATCCAATTATCCCCACAAGTCTAACCACAGATTAATTAAACAAGAAAACTTTATCAACTAATAAGGTTTTTTATTATAACTAATTAAATTGTAACTAATCTTATACCTTATTGAAGGGGCATCGTCGATGGTAAGGAGATGGGACGACATCAGCACTAGAGAGAGCGAGATCGAGGAAGGGGAAGAAGGAACCGAGAGGAGGAGAAGACGAGAAGAGTCGGTCGGCGCTCCGGCGTCGCGTGGTCGGTTGCAGAAATCGTGAAGAGAAGAGGCGACGTACCCGCGCAAAGAAGAAAACCTCGATGGAGAGGAAGAAAGCTACGATGTGCTTGTGTGAAGGAAGAAGAAAACGCGATGGGAAGGTGCGGTGTTGCTCGCTCGATCGGGCGGGTGCGAAGTGTGTGTAGCGGTGGCATTTTTGCATTTAAACCCTCCTCTTTCTAATGTTTACAATCCTCACCCACCGAATTTCTAATATATAAGATGTTTGATCTTTACTCGATGTTGATACAACACCACTCGAGTCGTCTTTATTTCTCTTTTTTACCACACTACTAATTCAAGACTCAGTCTTAGGATTGCTCTTTCTTTTTCTTGTGTGTGAAAGGTTTTTGGCTAAATGGCCCAAGGTGAAGAGTATATCACAGTTCGCCCTCCAATGTTCAATGGGGAAGACTTTCCATATTGGGAAAAAAATGGAGGTTTATCTCAAGATTGACATCGACCAGTGGTTTGCTATCCAATCTGGATACCCACCTCCAATTGAGGAACAAACCAATCTCCTTCTAAAACCAAACAAATTGAATATGGAGATGAAGAAGAAGGCACGAGTAGAATTCAAAGCTCAAAATACTCTTTAGTGCGATCTGACCAAGGAAGAATTAAATTCAATTGGACCAACTGAGAGTGCAAAAGTGCTCTGGGCTTAACGAAGGAACCAATGATGCAAAAGTATCAAAATGTGACTTGCTGTTAAATAGATTATTTAACATAAAAATATAGGATGGAGAGACTGCAAGTCAACTGCATGTCTGGATCAAGAACATCATGAACGGACTGTACCTAATCAGACACCAACCAAAAAATCAGGGCGAGATAAGGTATGCCCTGAACGCGCTCCCTCGAAATACACTCTAGGCATCGATTATAGATGCCTATAAAATTTCAAGGAACTTGTCTAAACTTAATTTAGATGAACTTTTTTTTGTGAATTGGAGATACACAAATAAACTAACGTCAAACTAATCGAGAAATGTGTAGCTTTGTTTGCAAGTTCTTCAGAGTATAAGTTAAGGAGCAAATCCAAGGCTGAGTCAGAAGTGAGTTAAACTCATAATCTGATGAAAAAGAGCAACTGGTGAACCTTGTAAGGAAGATGTTCACCAGAAAAAGGAAGAGATTCACAAAAAAAAAGACTTACAGAAGGTAATGAAGCCAACATGAACCCAAAAGCAACATCACCTATTTTGAATGTAACAAAAAGGGGTATTTCAAATACAAATGCCCAATTCGAAAGGAAGACCAACCCAAGAAGACAAATAAGAAGAAAATGCTTCAAGCAACTTGGGATGAGTCATTCTTAAAAGATTCAAACACCGAGAACACAAAGTAAGCTAGCTACCTTGCGCTAATGGAAATCGGACCCGAGTTAGAGTCGGATCAAGATGAAATTTCTGAATACGAGTCTAGCCATGACTCCCCACTTGTTTCCGAAGGTTTCAGTGAGGTATAGAATTTACTTAATAAAATTTTTTTCAAAATTATAGCATGCTTAGATAAAAAGTTATTTGCATCTGAGAATAAGGTAGATCATCTCCTTAAAGAAAATCAAGATCTTAAGGAACAAATTAACACTAACAACCAAATTCCAACTGAAAACTTTAAAAAGAGAACTCTACTCTAAAAAGTGAAAGTGAAGTTCAAAATCTTAAAGAGTTATTAGGAATTTTTACATCAAGATTCAAAAATCTTAACTTAATTCTTGGATCTTACAAAGAAGTTACAACAAATCCGGAATCAAATTCAAACTAAGATGAACTAAGAAATCCTTCATTTCGCTTGCAAACCTACGAAGAAACCAAAAGAAAGCATGAGTCCCGCTTATCTAACGAAGCAAGTAAGGCAAAATTAATTTTATGTACCACAAAGGGGCATTCACTACATTAACCCAAAACATCGAAAATATGACTCAGGGAGAGACACCAAAATAGTTGGCACCTCAAAAGTTAACCTTACGTGTAAGGGTACCTAGGGCTAGATAAATCAAGGTCTAAACTTAATTTGATAAAGATTAAGGACTAATACTAAGTCTTCAAGGTATAGCCAAATCGGAAAGTTTTGACTAAGACACGTGATTACTCTAATGATATCCAAGTGACTCACCACAACCTAAAAACTTATCCAAGGAAGCTCACTTGGGGATCCAAAGTCATACTTAATCTAAATTCTATACTTAATCTAAATCAAACTAAAAAAACCCTTTAATAAGAAACTAACTCATCTAGCAAAACTATAGGTTTACTTTGGTTAAAAATCTAGAACGGATGAGATAAATAAGAATAACATAATTCAAAATTATTGATTGTATCCAAAATTTAACCTTAATTCAATTCTAACCCTAATTAAAATTTAACTTAATTCAATTTTAAGCCTAATTAAAATTTAACCTTAATTCAATTTAACCCTAATCAAAATTTAACTTTAATTCAATTTTAACCCTAATCAAAATTTAATTTTAATTCAGTTAAAATTTAACCTTAATTCAATTTTAATCCTAATTAAAATTTAACCATAATTTAATTTTAACCTTAATTAAAATTTAACTTTAATTCAATTTAAACCCTAATTATTATTTTCAAAACTTCGTTTTTCAAAATTCTATTTTTAAAACTTAATTTTTCTTTTTATCAAAACTTAATTGTTCAAAATTTTATTTTCAAAACTTACTTTTTCTATCAAAACTTAGTTTTTTTTTTCAAAATTCTATTTTCAAAACTTGACTATTTCACAAAAACTTAGTTTTCCAAAATTTATTTTTTAAAACTTAGTTTTTGAATTTTTTTTCTCAAAAATTTAATTTTTCAAAAGTTATTTTTTCTCAAAAATTTAATGTTTCAAAACTTATTTTTCAAATGTGTTGGAACGCCAAGTTTGCTTTGTCCGAAGGTATGGAATACTCATTGATAGGGTTGAGTAGCCCGTGGTAGATACGGGGATGAAGAAGCTGCGTAACCTGACATGTCGGGTCGAAGTGACCCTCCTTCCCGAGCCCCAAGACCCGCCTCGGGGAACACACCCTGGAAGGATAGTCAAAAGACCCCTCCCATGACCACCCCGAGGGATGGGGTCCCGAGAGCGTCTCGGGAAGTATAGTGCCCGCGCTCACTTGGGTCAGAAGGCTCCGAGCTCACCTCGGGGAAGCGGAGCCCGAGTTAGCTTCGACCTCAAGCAACGGTCCTCCCACCTTTTTTCACGGATCTATGGATAAGCTTCCCCGTCACAAGGAGTCATCACGACCCTTAAATGTTGCAACGGGTCAAAGTGTAGTAACGACGCAGACCGTTTCAAAGACTATCCAGTAACCGTCGAAAGAAGGGGAGGACGTGGCATAAATCACGGAGACGTGGCACCGAACGGAGGAAGGCGCCAAGTCCACCGCTATCAGTATAAAAGGTAGTCCAACCCCTCCGGTACGGGGGGGGGGGTGCGTTCTCTCAACTCTATACACATTTTCTTTCTTACTGCCTTTACTCTCCCTCAATACACTGACTTGAGCGCCGGAGTGGGCTCCGCCGGACAATCTCCGGCATGTTCCCCTAACACTCGTGTTGATCTCGCAGGGCACTGAGTTCCTCCCCGTCACAACGACTTCCACGTGAACAGAACCCTGATGACTGGATATCGTCATCGTCTACTTCCGGAACACTCATCATCAAAAGAAACTCTGAAATGTGTTTCCTTAGAATCTAATACCTGAGAAACCTGAGGCTCTTCAGGTCCAATATCATCAAAATGATGAGATATTAAACTTGTTCCATCTGCATAGTTGCTGCCATGGTTACCAAAACTACTAGTTTTCCTCATACTGAAGTCCTCGATCTCATCCAAACAAGGTGTTATATAGTCACCATATTGTTGGGAGGTCATGCCACAGGATATGATGCTGGAGTGTTCATCATCATAGACTGCAATAACAATATTGTCAAGGACACTTGTGGTAAAAGTAAACGTGCTCTTGCAGCCATCTTATGGATAATTGATGTAATATAGCTTCCACAGGCATGACTGAGATAGTAAAGAATTGATAGATTATCATTTAAGGTCTTGGGTTCGAGTCAAGGGACTAGTAGAATGTAAATTCCTGCCGCTCTGTAAAAAGTCTCCCCCCAACTTCTTGTCTTCTCAGTCACCGTGATTTATCTTTTCCGTGTTGATCATGGAACGGACTGACGGGGACGCTGGGGACGAACATTTTACCTTTTGCCACATAATTGATGTAATATGTATAAAAGAGAGATACTTTTCTTATCATACAGTTTTGCCCTCGAGAAATGAATTCAGATAAGACCAGCAAAGAACATTCTAAGTTGCAGGAGCACTTACATCATAGTCATATCTGTCTTCATCAAGAAAATTCTTCAACTTGTTAACATGTCTCTGAATGCTTGCTTTCAAGGGTTCATTCTCAGATATTGTGATCTTCCTCTCAATTGTATGAAGCATATCAGATATCTTATTATGCAAAATTTTTATTTTACTAGATACCTGAGGATAGAAAATTAAAACCTGTTATCATCACACCTAATATTAATGTAAACAAAGTTTACTAGAAGTGCCTCCTCTTTCAACCACATCTGCTCAACATGGCAGTGGAAATCCAGAACTGATGGTGGTAAGCAAACAGATAAGATATCTACAGGGGAATAATGAAAGAAGGCAATTAACCATGTCGCCAAACCTGCTACATAAAAGGAAAATGTTCTGAACTTTGCATCAAGAGTCAAATGAATTAGAGGTTGAATCAAACAAATTTTATTTTATCAAATACCCACAAAAACGAAGGCAATCTCTTTGAAGTGAGTGATTGAATGGCTTGAGAAGTTAAGTTCCAAGAATTTCCCAAAAGAGACCCCCATGCAGCATCTGACATGATGACTCTCCGCGCAGCTGGTGGAACTCCATCCTCGTCTCTTTTGCACTTAAGGCATCTGTGCCACATCCATATCTTTCCATCATGTTCACCGGGTAATTTTACAGAAGGAATTCGCCTGACCATGATAGTGAGGTTGCCATCTGGGTGAGTATAACACCGAACATGGGCTTCTGTTGGCTCTTTACAAGACAGACAATAATAATATTTCTAATCATAAGTAGAGAGATTACAACCATCAGAAAACGAAAAGAAACAGGGAAACATATGACAGAGTTCTACGTATTCCTTCAGCTAAATAACTCACCTCATCAAACAAATCATCACGAAGATATCTACCAGGTGGCTTATCAAAACTAGCATAAAACTTGATTCGGAAAAGTTGGGATCGCTCACAAACTCGGTTTTTTCTTTTACAAGTATAGTGCTTGATAAGGAAACCAATCTTCATTCTCGAGAGCAATATCTGAGTTATCATGGGTGGTCCCGAGGGTGGGCAAGCAGGGCAACTGCCCAGGACCCACTTTGGGTGGGGGCCCGATAATAATAATAATAATATATATATATATAATATCTTATTACACATGCTTAATATTTTTCAAAATTAATATATTTTTTAAAAATAATTTTTAATGTATTTTTCCTCTAAGTCTCCTCTCCTCTCCTCTCTCTCTCATTAACCTCCGAACGACGAAACAAGGGCGGAAGCCCTTTTTATCGCAGCAATGTGTTTTCTCTCCTATGCCTCTCTCTCAGATCCGTGCTTATGAAGTAGTTTCTCTTTTGACGCTGCGATGCCCTCTCCCTCCCTCCCTCTCTCTCTCTCTCTCTCCCCCCCTCCCCCACAGGCGGGATCGGATGGTAAGGTGCTTGGCTGTTTGCTTTGGGGTCACAGGTTCAAGGGTCACCAGTTGCGCACGGGGATAAAACCCTGATTTGCTGGCTTTAATTCTCTCGACTCCAGGGGCCTCACCACACCAGTGATAATCGTGGTTTACCTCCCTTTGGATTCCTATGGTATCTGGGTCAGGGGGTCGCTAAGGTGGCAGTTCCACCTTTTTTGCTTCGTCGACCTACAAAGTGAAGTTAGGGCAGACCTTATTCCGCCGCCGCGACAACTTCTATCTCTGATGCACACGTTGGCATCGCTCTCCACCCCCTGAAACATTCCCCATCATCCCTTAGTGCCGAAGGCAACGAAAATATTGCACATTCCAGTGTGGACTCCATCTCTTCAGATGAGTTTGTAACCTCGGTTATGTGTTCTTCGGAACATTATTGATTGTTGAATAAGTTATTTTAAAAAATAGGTAAAATTATTCTCTAATGTCTAATTTCTTCAGCAAGAAGAAGGTTCAAAATGATCAAATCTAAAATTTCGGCCAGGACTCAATTTTTCTCAGGACCGCCCCTGTGAGTTATTATGCTGATCTACTAGTCTAAGAAGCCAATCATTAGAAAGGTAACTTTTTTCCTTTAACTGATTGTTCAGGTATCACCCCTTGGTGATTGATAGCTAGCATTGGTAGATAAAAGTGAAATGCAAGTAGGTTCCTTGCAAGAGAAACAAGTTTTTGTCCCACATGACCCACAAAGGCAAACATGGGGAGAGGATCTGAAAAAGGTACCCTTTTGCTCAGGATATCGATTAGAAAAAAACCATTTATATCAGGATTAATGTTAGTTAACTCAAACAAGGAATTAGAATTTTGTGGATCTGAAATATGTTGTTGCCCAAGTGATGAATTTAAGCCGCTGCAAGAGGTGGAGTGCACAAGGTGGTAAAAGCAATGTTTATTTTGCCAAGTCACTAGATGTGAGATTGATCATAAAGCAAATCACAAAAACAGTGTTGGAATCTTTTGAAGATTTTGCTTCACAATATTTCAAATATTTAACACAATCTATAACTTCTAGCTAGCATCTTACAAAGAAATTATAGCATATATACAAGAGAATATATAAAGACTGACTCAATTACATGAGAACAAGTAATTAATTAAGAATAATCATTAAGCAAAAAAAAAAAAATTGTAGCATACATACCTTCATTGGAGGAATTAACCGTGCAAAATTAAACAAATAGAATAGGAACTGCATGCTAGACTGGTGCTTTATCCATGCCAAGCCTTGTCAAATGTGCGGTCCTTCATTCAACACTCATTTTTCATGGCTATTCGACCTTGAAGTTGGTTATGTCAAAAAATAAATATTTTAAATTGTTAAAGATGTACTCTGACCTTGGATATTCATGCATAGATGATAGGTCAATGAAAAGAATAATGTCAATTCTAAGTTTTTTAATGCAATGACGTTGATGTATGTAAGTTTGTGATCCACACAATAGATTTATTTATATATATATATGTCTACAATATTGATTGGCATAAGTATGCTCTCATGTGAGCAAGATGATTCATAATAAAATTGTCAAACATTAATTTGATTGTTGTGATCATGTGTGTTGATTCATCATATATACTTTTTGAATTATAGTTGCAATCTCTAACTTTTTTAATGATTCTCTTCTCTTCTCTTCTTCTAGGATTTCTTATCTTCCCATGTTATCGGCATCTTCACAACCATCACATGCCAAAGGTAAATCGAGATTCTTACTCTCAGAGTGTAGTGCATACGGTGGGCACATGACATTTTTAGTCTAATAGCTAAGGGTTGAATCCTTATGAAAATTCACGACCTGTCATTCACCCTATCATACGCCTCCCACTTGTGTGTTGTGTACCTGAATTTACCTCTTTCCATACCTGTAGGGCCAGCTCTAGGGAGACCGTATCGAGGTCCCTAGGGTCAATAATTGTAAAAAACTTGTTCAAGTGGATCAATTCATAATTGTTGTGTAGTGAGAGCTCTTACATGCCTATTCTCATCACAAATTTATCCAAACAAATGCTACGGATATGAAAGAGATCGATACATTTAATTACAGTAGTAAACAAATCATGATAAGAACTTATATGCATATGCTTAGGTTTATATATAGTTAGAAAAGTCGAAAGAAAGTAAATGAAGTCGGATAACATATTCATAAAGAAACTGTGATTAATAAAAAAAAATTAATAATATTATTTGACGCAGTCAATAATTATTCTCTTTTAAACCTGACAGGATCAACTTGGGACCGGCCGTTTAATTTGGACCATCGCAATTAAGAAAGGAGTTTTCAACCAGCAGCTCGATCGATCTAAAACAAGGTGGTCCGGTAGGGTTTGGCCAAGAACACAAATGTTTATGTTGAGTGATAACCAAGACTCCGGGCCAAGGGGTAATTAAATACACTTCTTTCGCCCCTTCAATATGAAATTTTTGGCTCCGCCCTTACCAGGGTAAAGCGTATGTAGAAATCAAAAAGAGAAGTTAGTTTATTGTTAAAACGCCATAATATTTGATAGAAAAGATTATGCATATATGCATGCTAATAATAATAAGAAACAATAGATATGTTTCTTCTATCTATCTATCTATCTATCTATCTACGAGATCTACTTCTGTCTTTAACATATCTATTACAATTTGTAGGTCATCATTATATTATAGATAAGTTGCACCGAATCCGATATATATAGAACTACCTGTTAATCATATATACTGACATTCAATTCAAGGTCGAACAGACAATGAAGAAGAGTTGCATCAGTAAGGACCGTTCACTTGATAAGACCAGAGCATGGATATCAACCCAGATGAATATCATAAGGAATCACCTCGATCTTCATGGCCTGTCTTAATTCTACACAGCAAGCACAAATTAGAAGAACTGCAACTGAAAGTTTAGAATTCATGGAGAAAATTAAAGGCCTCGACGACTAGGGAGGGAGAGAGAGAGAGAGAGAGACAGAGAATGTCCATGGATGAATATATAGATAGACTTTCAAATATGGTCGTTGGTTTATTCTTTGACTTGTGGTTAAGCTTCGTTGCATGTGATCTTTAACAACCCACCTGTATATCTACTCGATTAATGCATTGATAGTGTACTTAATGGAGAACGTGCGATCGAGTAACCACTATTGTGGGTGGGTTTGAGAGGTTAGCTGGTCTCGTGGGCTTTTGAAGGGAAGAGCTGTTCCTTCCAACCTGTTGATCAGGGTGTTTCCTGTATGGTTCTATTCGATTCGATTTTAATTGAATACTTAATTTTATTATTTATTATGGTTATATGACCTGATGAATAATTTTAAATTATATAAAAATATACATTTTATATATTTTGAATGTTAAGTGTTAAAGCTTGTTAATTTATTTTTATTTTGTATCAAACATGCATGCATGTGGCCCAACTCTAATTAAGGTTTTTCATGGTAAAGTAAAATTTGTTGGTCGGATTATATTCTTCTTATATATTTGGCATTTATTAATTGTATAGGTGGGTGGTAGCTATAGATAGATGGCATCTACTCTAAAGAAAATAGTAGTGACAAAATATTATTGTACTACAATTAATTAATATTATCCATGAAAATATTATTGTACTGGAATGAACAAATCATTTTTTTATCAAAAAAAGAATTTGGAAATTAAATCAACTTTGTCTAGCAACGTTCATTATAACAAATTACTTCTCATGCATGATATTTAAAATCTATAATTTCAAGAAAGATTGAGATATAAAATCATTATTAAAAACCTAATAATTTAACATTTAATTATTTTGATCGCAACAAAATTTTAAAGGTATGCTCCTATCCCATCCTTGTAAAAAAAATTATTAATTTTTTTACAACATTGTTGATGCTTAATAAGGTTTTTACATTCTATATGCTACCTGACCATTAATACTGGCCAGTGGAACAGGCGACGACAAGTCACCCAGCTGTTTGCTGATCACTGTCGCATATCGCAGCGGTAGCATGATTATGCTCACATGCACCAGTACAGGTTTGGGATGTACGGGATGAGTAAGAGGTAGAATAACTTAAATTTAAAAAATTAAAATTTAATAATGTCATTGTATTAGTTGTTTTGGCATGTTAATTGATCCTGTCGATAAGTGAAGATCGATTTTTATTTGGAGGACTCGGTCTGACCAAGACGATCCGGTTTGTTATAGCTAGCACGGGGGCCAGACTCGGGCTCAAATAGGAATTCGGCTCAAGTCACTCGGCTCGGATCAAAACGGGGCTCACAAAGTAGTGGTGTGATTGCAAAATGGCAGCAATCCCTTCTTTGAAGCTCAAAGGGGGGTTTATATAGGGGGAGGAAAGCCCTCTGCCATGTCAGAGATGTCCTATCTCATTTAAGGATGAGTCAGTTGTCAAACTGAGCCAATTGCAGTCTTAGTTGCTCTGTGAGACTGCCACAGCCATCTGACAGCCTGTCTAGGTTGTCCACTCTGAACCTCATTAATGTTGGTGGCTTTATCAGGTGATGATTACGTCAGAGGCTTATTGCGCTATTACTTACAGAGGGGGTCTGACAGCTGCTCGGTCAGCACGCCTTAACTCATAGCTCGATTCGGTTGGATAAATCGGAGTTAGAAGTCTACAGACGTGGGGTAAGACCTCGGGGGTCCGACCACGAGTGACCGACCTCGGGCGTCCGACCCCGAGTGACCGACCTCGGGCGTCCGACCCCGAGTGACCGACCTCGGGCGTCCGACCCCGAGTGACCGACCTCGGGCGTCCGACCCCGAGTGACCGACCTCGGGCGTCCGACCCCGAGTGACCGACCTCGGGTGTCCGACCCGAGTGACCGACCTCGGGCGTCCGACCCCGAGTGACCGACCTCGGGTGTCCGACCCGAGTGACCGACCTCGGGTGTCCGACCCCCGAGTGACCGACCTCGGGTGTCCGACCCGAGTGACCGACCTCGGGTGTCCGACCCCCGAGTGACCGACCCCGAGTCGAGGCCGTATCTGCTTCGGCTTTCGTGCTCCTAGTCAATCTCCATGCCGGGCCCGTGAGCCTAAGTATGAATCGGCTTGACTTCCCCTGCTTCGGACCGCGTTAGATCCAACCCGACCGGGCCCCCGACCCTTCTAGAAAAACCGTCCGCCCGGATCATTAATCATAGTATCTGGACTAGTAATATCATAAGTTATCTTTTTTTTAATATTGAACATAAGACGGATTGATGAGAACGTTAAGACTGACTGTATTTAGTTAAGGGTACGTAATGTAATCCAGTTTATAATGTAATTGAGTTTGTAATATAATCCAGATTATATATTGTTGACCTTGTACTAGTTATCATCCCAAACATCCGCAGTTTGATTCTCAGCTATAGTATATTTTATAAGAATTTTTTTCTAAATAAGATGTGAATTTTGGGGCGTTAAATTTTGAATCGTTTATTATGAGTATTTTTCGATTTACTCTAATGATGTATAAAAAAATTTTATGAGACCGAATCGATTATTCGAATTTTAAAAAAATCTTGTTAATTGAATAGGCATAAAGCTAATTAATTAGCATATGTAGGTAGGTAGTTTGACGCACAGATACGGTGAGGATATGGTTTCAGATGGTCCGTTCGTCGACGTTTGGCAGTGGTAGGCAGCCGTAGGTGCAAGCGTGCGTGCGTGCTTGGTGGAACAGCTCACCCGCCGCACGCGATCTGCTTCCTGGCGCGCGAGTCATCCATGATTCAACTCTGAAGCGGCAGTCTGGATCCTCTGTGCCAAGCACAGCCCTGTGCCCGTGTGCCAATTCGTCGGCGAATGCCGGCGAGTCGTCCGATCGACAATCGGACACCACCAATAATTTTTGATCGTCGTTCCAAATAAGATGATATCCTCGGAGAACGATGAACCCGTCAAAATCATCGCATCAAACGTCTCGTCGGATTCGACGATGAATACGGTAACATCACAATTGTGACGATTTTGACGGGTTCATCGTTCTCCGAGGATATCATCTTATTCGGAACGATGATCAAAAATTATTGGTGGTGTCCGATCGTCGATCGGACGACTCGCCGACGTTCACCGATGAGTTGGCACACGGGCACAGGGCTGTGCTTGACACAGAGGATCCGGACTGCTGAAGCGGAGGGGGAGATCCAGCTATTGCAGTAACTAATTAATTGACGTTAATTATACCATCTAATTAATGCATGCATGCTGATGTTTGTCGGCCAGTAAATGAACTTGCAGTGGCCAATCAATTAATTTTTTAAAGATATATAGTATATTCAGTCAAAAAAATATTTCTTTCTTTTATTTTTTTTAAACAAATTAAGATGAGATAATACTCATAAATTTATTTTAATTACTGAAGAGTAGACTTCTTATATTTGGATTACGGGGACTGCCTCGCCGATGTTAATTAGCTTCTGCGACGGACGGCCACATGGCCATAGCTAATTCGCTTCTTTTAAAAGCAAAACAAAATAAAATAAAACAAAACAAAACAAAAAGGGTAAATTTTCCTAAACTCCCTACTTATAAAGTCAACTTTGCATGCAATCCCTACATAAATATTTCTTTACATGTAGTCCCTGATGGGATGTTTGGTGAGTACTGTTTGAAGAAAAGTGAGTATAAAAGTTAGAAAATTGAGTATGGCAGGTTGCATCCACCACATCAATACCCATGTACTCAATTTTTACTCTTTTATATTCAAGTTTCACTCTTTTATACTTAGTTTTCACTGATGTATACTTAATTTTTATCCTTTTATACTCAGTTCCATCAGGGAGTAAAAACACAGACAAACTTATGTGAGGAGTGA
Source organism: Boesenbergia rotunda (assembly GCA_024364735.1). Classification (NCBI taxonomy): domain Eukaryota; kingdom Viridiplantae; phylum Streptophyta; class Magnoliopsida; order Zingiberales; family Zingiberaceae; genus Boesenbergia; species Boesenbergia rotunda. The sequence goes on from JAGFNQ010010601.1 coordinate 20,867, forward strand.
ATGTAAATTTCAAAGGACTATTGAGGAATTTATGATAATTTACCGAAATCAGGGGATGGTTGTGGATCCAACCTCGCTTGCGGTGGCTTTGGCTGGGATTTCCAGAACGTGCCACGGGTGGCCTGTGGTAGCTTCGGCGCATTATGAAAATGAAAGTAAACCAGTTTACAATTGAAAAAAATGATGAATTAGACAAGAGATAAATTGAATGGGGTGATCGGTTTGATCCCATGAAAATTTTTTATCGATCATCAGGATAAATCAGGAAGCGCTCGTGATGGGCAGTCTAGAAGCACAACGTCCCAGGGTTCACGTCTTATTTGGAGGAAAAATTCTTATAAAATATATCGTAGTTAGGGATTAAACCATGAATATCTGGATTAACGATTAATTACCCTACTACTGTATCATAGTCCGGGGGCAAAAATGAAAGTAAACCAGTTTACAATTGAGAGCTTTACTTTGAATGCTTATTTATCATTTTGAAAAAAATAAAAGTAAACCAGTTTACAATTGAGACCTTTACTTTGAATGCTTATTTATCATTTTGAAATGTCTCTCGATGATTGAAAATATTGCAACATTTCATTTCTACCTCTCAAGAGTCTACGTTTTCAAATCTCCATAAAATCTTTTTTTTTATAGGGTTGCATTTGGACTAATTTTTATATATCAATCGATTGATAGAATTCACCGATAAACTATTTTGTGGCGTCATACAGGTAAGCTGCCGAGAGGATGTAAACTGATATAATTTCGTCGAGGTTAGTGTTGGACACTATCGCTATAAAACGATATTGATCCGTTACAGGTGCTCACAAATAGTAGCAGTTCGCTTCCCAAAATACAACGATGTCTCGAAATAGCAACATTATTAATTTCGAGACTAGTGAACCTTCTCGTAGATTTTTCGGACTCTGGATGCACACAATGGGATGAATTCTAATGACTTTGATGATTGAATGAATGAATAAATCCATCATCTAGATGATTCTATTTAGATAAGGGAAGAGGTGAGGTACCCTTTGATTAATGGGTGTGACATTTAGTTTAAGATTAATCTGGATCGTTCGTTGATCTCATCCATCAGATCTAATGGTATTGTGTCTATGACGTATATGTCGTGACTTACCATTATACATACTATTCTGTGTCTTTTCAATCGTCGATTGACTATCATAGTGTATAAGTACGGCGGGCACAGGTTTTGTCCAGTTCGGAATATATTCTAAGAAGTTACGCAATCATTCAACTTCCTCAACTGCTTTGTTTAGTGCTATAAACTCAGATTTCATAGTTGACCGAGCAATGTACGCTTGCTTAGTGGACTTCCAAGATATCACTCCCCCACCGGTCGTGAATACATATTCACTAGTGGATTTGGAGTCTTTTGTATCTGATATCCAATTAGCATGACAGTCTCCCTCTAAGACAGCGGGATATCTTCCATAATGTAATCCGTAATTCATAGTATATTTTAAATATCTAAGAATTCGCATCAGCGCTTTCCAATGGGTGTCGTTTAGATTACTCGTAAAACGACTCATCTTGTTGACCGCATAGGCAATATTCGGGCGTGTGCAGTTTGTGAGATACATCAAACTGCCTATTATCCGAGAATATTCCAATTGCGATATGAGCTCACTATGATTTTTCGCTAAGTGTTGACTCAGATTCATAGGTATTTTTACTGTAGAGAGATTGTACGCATTAAACTTTTTCAATATCGATTCTACATAGTTAAATTTGTCAGAACTATCTCATTAGATGTCCTGAGAATTTTAATTCCCAATATACATATCGAAATTGTTGGTCAACATTCTCTTTGTACTCATGATTACTGCTCATTATAAGCATGTCGTCTACGTATAGACACACGATTACATAAATATTAGGTGTAGTTTTGACATAAATGCATTTGTCACATTTATTTTGAATTTATTTGACAGCATTATTTTATCAAAATTTTCATATTATTGTTTAGACGCTTGTTTAAGTCCGTATAACGACTTAACAAATCGACAGACCTTTTTCTTTTTTTTTTGAAGCTACGAACCCCTCAGATTACTCCATATAAATTTCTTCTTCCAATTCATCATTTAAGAACACAGAGCATAACAAAATAAAATATTATTAATTTTAATTTTTAAAAGTTTCTTTTTGCTGAGTATATACTTAATAGATATTGTGAAGTTCTTGATGAATTAGAAAAAAATTATAGTTTTTATGAGGTTTAGCATTTAACGTACTGTTTTAATTTTTGAATTTATTATATCTTTTAAACCATTTAATTTTAAAAATAAATTTAAATCATTAAAATTAGATAAGATAATATATCGAATTTTAAAAAGTTATCAAAATTTGATGTTAAATGCAAATTTTAAAATTTTTATCTAAGAGTATGAAGAGAATGGAAGGTAGACATTTTTTAATTTATGTAATAAAAAAAAGAAAAACCAATTTAATATTTTAAAAAACTATGATACTATTTTATATCGAATAAATAAAAAAACAACTATTTTCTATTTTCTATTTTCATCGAGAAAGGAGAATTAAAAAAATAGAAATAAAAATTAATATAGGAGAAAAATAGGCTTCTTTAAGAATGTGATTGACAAAGGAGAAGAAGGACATGAAAACATGATGAGTGAGGAAAGAGCATAATAACATGATACTCCTTAAATTAATCTAAAATTTAAAAGTGAATATTTTTTTTAAATGATTATAAATAATAATTAAATATAAATAACTAAGGCCTAATAAAATAGGAGCATGTACAATTGGACCCTATTATTTAATGACCTATGTCACTATTTGTGACCTTAGTCTGGGCTTTGATTGTCCGTTTAAAACATCACGAGCGCTTTTCGATTTATTTTGATAATCGGTGAAAAATTTTCATGGGATCGGATTGATCATCATAAGTTCATCTGCTACCTAGTCTAATATTTTTGATTGTCCGTTTAAAAGCAATGTGCATGCATGTCGGGAATGTAAGGTAAATTCGTGTCGCACATGGGAGGTCAGTTTTGGGATGGTGCCATCTCACTGGTTCATGTTTGGTTTGGGGATGGGATAGACCTGATCATATGTCAAATTCGATTTCAAAACTTGAAAAAAATGTTAGACAGATAACAGATGAATCTGAGAGAATCGGTCAGACCTTATGAAAATTTTAAAACTTGAACTGAGTATATCAATCAAGTTAATGAATCAGTTACCTATTGATTCTGATTCAGCAGGCCTGATTCATAATCGAAGGTTAGGACTCAAATGAATCGGCAAATTGGCAGTCGAGCAATCTATTTATTTTAAAAAATAAAATATTTTTTAATTATAATTTGTATTTAATAATATTTATAATATTCTATTGATACTAAGAGTGTGATACATTAACTTGTTTGTTTAAAATTTGCAATGTGAGACTATTTTAATTTCTATTGAAGTTAATTTTTTACGTATTTAACTTGAATTCTGTTATATGAGACTATCTTGTCTTGCATCCATAGTAAATTATTCTCGTCTTTTCGGAGACATCCGATAAAATTGCAACGATATAGTAAATTATTCTAGCTATTTGTCTTGAATTTTGACTTGGACTGTTTTACATTTCCATTGATGTTAATTTTTCAATTTTTTTATCTTGAATTTTTTGGGGAGTGAATCTGAAGGAAAGTTTGCAATTAGGGATCTTTTATAATTTACCTGAATTTATTTTTTTATATATAATGACTATCATCCAACATTTAAAATGAATCAAAAGATATAATTTATAATTATATATCTCATTACACTGAAATATAATAATCTTAATATTGGATTAAAAAAACTATTGTATTTAAAAAATAAAAATTGTTTATAGTATAATATAGCTAGGCTGCTTCTTAAAGCTCAAACACTCAAAATAAAAGTAATATAATTTTCAAAAGACTAATCTTGTTAATTTTCAAAAGTAATTTTATATTTTTAAATTTATAATTTGTAATCTTATTAATTATTTTATTTCTAGACTATGATACAATGGAAGGACGACTAATTATCATTTTAGATATTGACAATTCAATCGTTAGCTACAACGTATTTTATAAAAAATAATTCTTCAAACGGGACGCGAATATTGGGACGTTGGCCTTCTGGACCGCTTGCCACGAGCACTTCCCGATTTATCCTAGTGGGCGGTGGGAAACTTCCGTCGGACCGGTCTAATCATTCGATATTCGACGTTACCGAGCCTCGTTAATTATTTTAGCTCCTGGGACTATGGTACACAGGAAGGACGACTAGTTGTTATCTTAGATATCCGTGATTTAATCCCCACTAAGACACATTTTGCAGAATTTTTTCCGTTAAATGGGACACGAACCCTAGCTAGACTTCTGGACTATTCACTGTGAGCAATTCCTAATTTACTCTAATTGTCAATGAAAATTTTCTACGTGAACAAATTTTTTTGGACGTTATTAAAATTCGTTAATCAGTTTTTCAATTCAAATTTGATATATTTGATTCTTTTATAATTTTTTAAACTATTTATGACAATGATAAAGAGTTTTTTTATATAATTTTTAAATATTAAATATTAATATTTATAATTTTTATTTATTGGAACAAACAGTCAAAGATCATCGTCTCTTAGCTAAATATGGTATGTTTTTAGGAAAAATTTGAGAAAACTCTCCAACATTAAATTAGGCTTTGTATGCACTCTACAACTCAAAATTTCTTTGCATGCAGTTCCTGATGAGATTGACAAGACAATTTTATATGTTATTTTTTTTAGTATAAAAGAGTAAAACTTCTGTATAAATTGTAAAAATTTGAGTATAAATTATTTGAGATTGAGTACTAATTTAAGAAATTTAAGTATTATTTGAAAAAAATTTGAGTATACATTGTTTCAGTATATAGAAATTTTTTTTAATACATATTGTAAAAATTTATGTACGAATTGATTTAAATTGAGTATTATTTGAAAAAATTTTGAATATAAAATTTAGAAATTTGAATATGTCAGGTTGCATCCACCACATCAAGATTTTCACAAGGGGTCATCGAAACTTTATACTCAAAAATTTTAAATTAGTACTTAATTTCAAATAATTTATACTCAAATCTTTACAATGTATACTAAGTTTTTACTTTTTTATACTCAATTCATCAGGGAGTGAATGTAAAGAATTATTAAGCGGGGAGTGTATGCAAAGATCAATTTGAGATTGAGGAGTTTTCTCCCATTAGCCGATCTTTTTACATGAAGTATTTAAATTTATTTATTTAATCTTATAAACATAAATAAACACAATTGTGAAATTGAACCATCAATTTGTTTATTAAAATTTAATTCATTTATAGTGAGGGTTGGTATTTTATGTTTAAATTTTGATTTTTAATTGTTCATTATTATTTGAACCCTTTTGCCAAATTGCCCCCTTTCTTCTCCTCCAAGTCATAAATGATTATGAGCAAGTACGCTGGAAATAACAATCCTGTGAGCCTTGATAATTCACCATACAGGGAAAATAAGATTGATCATAGGCCAGCAGTGACGACATCAGGGAGAAACCCAGAATCTGCGCGCTGTAAAGCTCCACCTTCAAAGATTGGTGTCTCATTCATGACAGCAAATCAAGATTCACAGCCTACTTTCTTTCTCCCATGTCCAAATTCGAAGTCGGTTAGGGTTTTTACAACGGCGCCGCTGTACACGATAAAATGAGCACCTTCCCCCCTTTGCCTCCTCAGCCATTTCCTCCGATCTCAAAGGTTGATTACGAATCAAGAAGATGGCGGCGGGCGGTGGGCGGGCGGCGGTGTCATTCCTGACGAACGTCGCGCGGGCTGCGATGGGGCTGGGCGCCGGCGCGACGCTACTCAACGCATCGCTGTACACGGTGGACGGCGGCGAGCGGGCGGTGCTGTTCGATCGTTTCCGGGGAGTGCTGCCGGAGACCGTCGGCGAAGGTACCCACTTCCTCGTCCCTTGGCTGCAGAAGCCCTTCATCTTCGACATTCGAACCCGTCCGCATAGCTTCACCTCCAACTCCGGCACCAAGGATATGCAGATGGTCAACCTCACCCTCCGCCTCCTCTCTCGCCCCGATGTCCCACACCTGCCTACCATCTTCACCTCCCTCGGCACGGAGTACGACGACAAGGTTCTCCCTTCCCTAGGGAACGAGGTCCTCAAGTCCGTCGTGGCCCAGTTCAACGCCGACCAGTTGCTGACCGAGCGCCCCCATGTCTCCGCCCTCGTTCGAGAATCCCTCATCCGGCGTGCGCGGGACTTCCACATTGTTCTCGACGATGTGGCCATCACCCACCTCTCCTATGGCTTCGAGTTCTCCAGCGCCGTCGAGAAGAAGCAGGTCGCTCAGCAGGAGGCCGAGCGGTCCAAGTTCCTTGTCGCCCGTGCCGAGCAAGAACGTCGGGCTGCTGTCATTCGCGCTGAGGGCGAGAGCGAGGCCGCTAAGCTCATCTCTGATGCCACCTCTGCTGCTGGTACTGGCCTTCTCGAGCTCCGTCGAATTGAAGCTGCCCGCGAGATCGCTTCCACTCTCTCCAAGACACCCAACGTGGCCTATCTCCCTGGTGGGAATAACATGCTCCTCAGTGTCAACCCTACCCATGCCCGGTAAAGGTGACATATTCCCTAACATCTGCCATGCTTTTACTTTTCCATTCAATCTAGTTCTTGCTTGCAATTGGATTCAAATTTAATAATTCCCTTTGGTTCATACACACTTTTTTTGCATCATCCCATAGACAAAACTATGATGCTTAATTTTGTGGTGCGTTTTTGTATCACCAACCTTTGTGGTTTTATAGAACTTGATATATCTCTGATGCATGCATAGATTATACTTGTGGATGATGACCAGAGGCGAAAGTGATTGATAGTTGAGAGTCTTGTAATGTTTTTTTTGTCTCTCTTGAGATTATGATTTCCACTGGTCTTAGGTTGGCCAAGTTAAATCCAACAAAGTAAACATAGTTTGCCATTCTACTTTCATATATAGAGTCAGAACTGAGAGCAACAAAAACTGGGTTTCACTTGGACCTGACAAACAGAAACACCACTCCATTCTATCTTTCTTTACAATTCTGTCCTACAACTTTCCATCATCTATCTAACCATGCACGACCTGGACAGCCTCGACCTCGCAAGCTGAAGCTGCCGGTTGAAGACCGACAGCGCGTTGCGCCTGGTTCGGAGTCCATCCTCGATCTTCTCCTCCTGCTTGATCTTTCTAACCTGATTGTGAATCAAGTTGTGATCCTGAGGCAAGGACTGGCGCTCATTTGCCTCTTCCTCCATCGGTGGATCGATCGCTGATGACAGAAACTAGCACAAATGTCTGTTTAAGTTGAGGGGCTGAGGGAAAGCAGGGGCGTATGCTTTATAGCCATGGCTCTCCATGTAAGATAACGAAGACATGCTTGGAAAAATTCTGTGTCTATCCCTTTCTTTTCTTCTTTGAAATCGCCTACTTTTGTGCTTTGATCAAGTCTTGGTCTCTCAATCTCATCACGCAACCAAAACCCAGTCAAAATCAAGGTTTCAAACCGTGGCTGACACTTGGAACGCATGGAGATTGGAGAAGGATATTGAGAAGCTAGCTAATTGATAAACTAAATCAAATGGAATCTACCTATGAATTTGTATGTTTATAACTAAATCAATATATTAATTAGTTAGATGATTCTACTACTTCTGTTGTTATTTTCAATCAAAACCTTAGCCAATTAAGATCAAAATTCTCTTTAGTGTTGATTGCGAAATGTTAATTGAACTTTTCTGATGTTTAATTCGTTTTATTTTGGTTGTACTGCATCTAAAATTCATTGTAGATATACTGCCGTGTTTTATAAAATCTTATATTATTAATTTTTGAAAAAAAAAATAAGATACGTAATAAAAATAATAACTAAATCTTATCTAAATTAAGATCTTATCTTACCAAAATTATTGATAAAATAATTTTATAAGCTACTCAATTCATGTTTTTTTTTATTAACCTAGATATCTAAATCTTGAATTTAACTAGTCCACAAAATAGGTTACTTTTTCCCAAATTAGATCATCGCAGCATACAACTTAGTTCGTTTTATACCATCCATCCAAATAAATTAGAAAATATTTACAATGGATAATTCATTCATTAATTTTTTTAAAATTAAAATTTATGTGTTAATTTATTGAAATTAAGATTTAATCCTTAAATATCTGATAAATATAGAAGATTTGCTATTTGATTAAAAAAGATGGGGCAATAGTGATTTGCTATTTGAGTAAAAAAGATGATATAGTTAATCCCGAACAATTCATTATCATTGATCCCACAGCAAAATTACAAACAATTAAATCATGAAAAATATTTCACTTTAACACTACGATATTTTACATAAAAAAAATAAGACATCCAATGATATATTTTATTCTCATTACAATTTAATATTAAAATCTATTAGGCTACGTTTGGTAGGGTAATGTAATCCGGTCTGTAATGTAATCAAGTTTGGTCGTCGGCGACCGGCGGCGGCCGGCTGGCGGTGGTCGCCGGCGGCCGGCGGCGGTGGTCGCCGGCGGCCGGCCGGCGGCGACCAACAACTGTCACGACTTGGAAAGAAAAGGGCGGATGAGGTTGAGGCTAGTGCTTTTGTCTCAGTTGAATACCAGTCAGTGGATTCTTCCAAAAGATTAGTCCTTTAGTCACGCATTACTTTATCTGGTATTTGGTATTATGAATTATACCTTGTTTAACTGGTATCTAGAGTAGAGTAGTCTATTAGGGTTTGGTTTTGGGGTGCAAATTATATATGTAGCCAAATTGGTAATTTTACCTGAGAAATGGAAAGTTGAAAACGTAGGACACTAATCAAAAGCAAACTTAGGTAGTCGAGTTACAGACGAGCTACTTACCTCCTATAGGTACAGAAGAGCAACTTAGGTGTTCGAGATAGAGGAATTGGGTGTTCGAGAGAGAGGAACGCCTTTTGGAGTTCAGGGATCTTTTACCCTTACCGTTCCGAGGGTGTAGAGTTCTTCTCACTCGTATTTGCTAGTGGTGAATCATATCTGTATTTATGGTCGTTAGCCCCTACATTTTCATCGTTTGCTATAGAGTCTCATCCCCCCTCTCTATCTTTGTTGGCGTAACCGCCCCTTGATTGGGCGTATGTAAATGCCCGGTAGAATGAGCTACTTCCTCTTAGAATGATCACTTAATCTCATAAAGAAAGGAAGGAGAATTGGGTACAAAAGAAAGTTTACTTTCACTCTGACTTACTATCTTACTATCTTATCTTTCACTCTGACAAAAATATGATGATGTTTATGGGGCTTCTTTAGAATTCTTATCTTTCACTCTGACAAAAATATGATGATGTTTATGGGGCTTCTTTAGAATTGACTTTACACTTGGCTTATTTTAGAATTGACTTTACACTTGGCTTATGTTAAGTATAGTATTTGGAATGTTATATTACATATCTATCTTTGGATTCTGTTATTTGAAATTGAAAATTAGTTGTTTCATTTGAATATTTTATTATTTGATTCTGTTATTTGAAATTGAGTTGTTTCTGATTTGGGAATGGTTATTCGTACTATCTTCTTTGGCTCCTTGTCTCTCCCCTTCTCCTCTTGTCGCCGCCTGACCGACGACTTTACAAGCTGTAATGTAATCCAGATTACGGAGGTTTTGATTTGTAATCCAGATTACAAATCATCAACCTCTTTTGTAATCGAGATTATATTACATTACAATCTTAAAGTGATTCCAAACAAAGGAATCTAACTTGTAATGTAATCTTGATTACATTATAAGGTGGATTACACCCTACTAAACGCAGCCTTAGAGTATAAATATCAATTAGGAACCACAGTGATAGATTATTGAATCATGTGTTTATGCGGCCTTGTTTTTATTTTTTCCCCATTTTTATTATTATTTAAAAAGTATTTAGAAGATTAAACAAATGGTTCAGTAATCAGAATCAAACTTGTAATTCGGTAATGAAATCTGAAATGAATGTTCTTCTGTTCTGGAAAAAAAATAATTCAATTTTACTAACAAAAATACAAAATAAATGCAACACCATGGATTAAGAGACGAGACGGATTCGGAGTTGAAGAGCGCAAGGCAAAAGGGACGGCAATGGCATGATCGTAGTTTCGATGGATGGCCGAGGGCAAATACGTCAGCTAAGGTCGATTAAATTGCCGTACTGGAGGGGCCCCATTGCCGGCCCGGGCTTCGCCGACGGCGACCACAGCGGCGGCACCGGCTGACCACTTTTCTCCGGCGACCGGATCAACGTCGTGTTTCCCACATTCCCCTCGTCGTCGAATACTACCCATTTCCTGCTGATCATTGTCGCCGAATCCAACGCCGCTCTTGCCCTCTTGCTTTCTTCTTCCTCCTCCTCCTGCTTATCCGCCGCCGATGTAAACGCCGCTGTATTCGCCGCAGGTGCGCCTCCCAGCATAAGCAACTCGATGTCGTTCATGTCCTTCTCCGGGATGCCCTGGACGCGGGGGAGATCAGCGGCGTTAAGCACGCCGAGGGAGCGGCAGAGCTCGAAGTAGGACGACAGCTGCGCGCTCTGCGCCGCCGCTCGCCGCAGGATGCGGATCCCCATCGCCCGCCTGCGCTTCACCCTCTTGTCGACATCACCGGAATTGGATCCGTGCACACCGACGAGGAATTGGGCGATTCCGCTGCAGATCCCACTGTAGACCTCGAAGATCTCGATCACCACGCAGTCCATGGCCTCCAGGACGAGCCCCACCTCCATGCTGTCGGAATACGGCTGGATCTGCATCAGGAGGTCGAGCAGGACCTGGAGCCGCTTCAATCCCTCGAGGTCGTCGTCGTCGTCGTCTTCTAGATCCGCGGCGGGGGAAGGGGAGACGGCCCTACCGAGGGAGGAGAAGAGCGATCGGTGGTCGAGGAAGTTGAAGTAGGCGCGGACAAAGGCGGAGAAGCCGGGCGAAGCGGAGGAGCGGTCGCGGAAGTCGGAGAGGTCGAAGGGGAGACGCCCAACGCACACGGAGGGCTGCGCGTCGTCGGAGCAGAGAAGGAGGCCATGGGCGAGGAGGAGGCACTTGAGGGCCACTGGCCAGGAGCGGGTGCGGGAGGCGCGGCGACCCACCGCCCACATCAACGGCGCCATCAGCGACGAAGGGGCCGCCCGCGCCCACGTGAACACGCGCCCCGCGCTCTTGTAGTCCACCGACATCTCGTCGTGGCTCGTGGCCCGGATCACCGCCGCATCCACCTCCGGCCTCCGCCGGAGGTAGTGCCGACCGCCCACCGTCTTGACCAGGTACACGCTCCACTTATCCTTCACGCTCCCCATCATCCGACGCCACCATAATCTGGCCGGCGAGGTCATGGGTCTGAGAGGGGATCGACAAACAAAATCAAAACTCGAAACTTTTTTGCCGGTGAATTAGCATAATGCTTATTCTTCTTCTTCCTCCTCCCCTCCGAGCGCGCATATCGTGGGAGATCGAGGGGAGGAAGAAGAAGAAGAAGAAGATGAAATTGAGAGGGCGGAGAAGGCGATGTGCATCCCACAAAGATTGAAATAAAACAAAAAAAAAAAAAATAGCTGGGGGGTTGAACGAGTCAAGAGACCAACGAATTGGTTGTTTAAATACGGCTTAGGGTTTACTAAAGAATGATACATTGTGTCCAAATTAGCTCTTTTTATTTTGTGGTGATTCAGACTTCCAAGTTATTCCATGGTTAAATACAGCAATATTTTTTTTTTCCAAAAAATATTTATTTATTTCTCATTATTACTGCTTTCTTGAAGTATTTACAGTCAGCTTTCAAATGTTAGTTTGCACTTTTAACCCTCCTCAATAATTTCATTATTTCTTGAAAATCCTTATTCTTCGTTTGAAGTTAGGGTTCGGTAAAATATCAACCGGTTCGATTTTGGATGGGTAGTACCAACATCAGGCAGTGAATTCGATTCGCAGGGTTGGCAGGAATAAACCCTTGCACCCAGTGGCCGAAAAAATTGGCCCCGCCATCCCTTTACTCTCTCATTCATTATGATTTATCTCATTCGTGTTGGTTGTGGGACAGACTAGTGAGGGGCTTGAGTCACTGTATTTGCGTTGCTGCATCTTCCAGCTGCAAAGTAATTGCCAACGTCCAGCTCAAGCAACAAGTTTTTGGTTCCCTAAAGCTATTCAGTTAATCTGCCTTGCACTTCCTTGTGGTTGTGGTCCTCATTTTTATCCTTGTGTTAGAAAAGTTTCTAACATTTTCTATAAGATTATTTTCAATTTTAATTCTTATTTATGATTTTTTTTATTTTATATTTTACACATTGTCAAGCCTTTTTACCGATCGTCCCTGATTTTTTATCTCTCTGTCTATATTCCATCAAATGGGGAGCTTAATTTATAGCTGCGGGGCATCATTGTTTTGTACAACTACAAGAGCTAGCTAACCGATCGAACTATATATATATATATATATATATATATATATATATATATATATATATATATATATATATATATATATATATCCAACAGTATACGAACTGGTACAACTACAAGAGCTAGCTAGCCGATCGAACTCAAGGCCGGCCACGCATATTTGAATCAACCAAATGCTTGCAAATGAGGCATGCAATAAGACAACGCCAGAGCTAGCTAGCTAGCATCATCGGCGGAGCCAAGGGGGAGCGAGGGGGTGTGTAAGCACTCTCTTGCTCTGAATACATTCATGATATATATATATATATATATAATTGATTTTTCTGATCGGTCAGAGACCTCCCTGACCGATCAGACAGCTGCATGATCGGTCAACCTGATCGATCAGCCGTTACCTAATGTCGACGGGTTCATCGCTACCCGACGGGTTCATCGTTACCCCTACGATTCATCGCTCACCCCCTAGGTTATAGTTTTGTTCGAGGGCGGCGGCCGAAGGCCGCTAATGATCACCGATGGTGTCCATCGATGATCACCGCGGTCCGCACCTGATCAATTATATATATATATATATATATATATATATATATATATATATATATATATATATATATATATATATATGATGTTTTAAATTTGTTAAATTTTTTTTATAAAATTGTCATTTGAAAAATAATTAATAAAAAATAATCAATTATTTTAATACTAATGCTAATAATTATATTTTAGCGTTTTTTATTATTTCAATATAATTAATAAGTATTCTTTCCTTCTCTATAATATATTACAATAATCATCTTGAAACTGTATCATAATTCATAATTTGATGTCTAAGAATAATTACTTTATTGGTATGCATAAATTTTTATACAATAGTATTTTAGTCTTTTGATATATTTATTTGATAGAAAAAATATTTTTTAAAATTTTTTTTGAGCACCCTTTTAAATTTCTGGATGCGCCGCTGGCTAGCATCGAGGACGACGTACGTAGATGCTGTCGGAGGTGGACGCCGGCCGGTATTTGTCACTGCGCAGGGCGCCGGAGTGGTCGACGCATTGGTAATTTGGAAGGCAAGAGATCATGGTGGATGCTTCCGTGTACTTTAGGGCCGGGCCGTGGCTGTGCGTATCACTTCACTTCACTTCACATGCAATTCCCTGTGACCTGTGTGGCCACACTGCGAGCTTATTAAATAAAAATACCCTTATAGCAGCAACTTAATTATTAAGAATGAGTATATAAATATTGTTATTGAAATCCAGCAACAGCCATTCAGCACAGCACAGATAATTAATGTACGATAATTCTGATACAATCATCAGAGATATCAATCAATCAAGTGCTTCTCCATTATATGTCTCTCATATATATATCTGTATTTACTTCATATCATATTTATGGGGCCGATTCTAAGAGTCAATGGACCTGTTTTTTTGAAAATCGAACAACAAAATCGGTTACACTAAACTGTTTCTATTGTCTTATCTTTTCATAACGATTTTGCAACCGTTCTTATTGAACAACTTTAGCATCGATTCAAACAAACCGTTACTGTCAACTGTTCTTAATGATTCAATTATTAAAAGCAATCATGAAACCGCTGATATTGAATACTTTTAGCGACGATTCTATGTCAAACACTACTACTAACTATGTCTATTGCTCTAACTTCTAAGAACAATTATGAAACTATTCTTATTGAATACTTTTAATATCGTTTCATGTAAAGTGATCCCGACCTAGCTCACGAGTAGCTCGGTCGGCAAGCCTGGTGCCGCATCTGGATGGAGGTGAGACTGAGGACCCCGGAGTCGAGGTGAACCGAAGGACTCAGGCGGGCAATTAGGCCAATAGAGTCCGGCCTGATCCAACCTACTCGAGGACATCGAGGAGGCGACCCTGACTTGGATATACACGGTGTTGACGGATGACGGGCCGACGAAGGCCCGACCTAGGGAGTTCCCGAACCGGGAAACCCTCGAACCACCAACCGCCCGACCCTGGATCAGGTCGGACGGGCTGATACTAAGTGTCCCCTGACCCAGCCACCAGGGTCGGCGACCCGACCCCGAGCTAAGTCCGGTGGATCAGGTCTAATTAAGCATCCCTCAACTCTGACACTCAACTAGGTGACCCGAGAGTAGGCAAATTGAATACATCTCCGCGCCCCCCAACTCGGGGCGTACCCTGGTCACTCGGAGACATTACACCCGACCCGGCCGATACCATTCGGGCCAGCCAATCGGCAACCAATCTCAGGACCGGTCCTTCCTTACACTACCTCCACTCCCGGACATCATATGTATGACCGTGATACGGGGGTCAGTGCGAGCCTTGCTCATTCATGGCACACGTCGCGGATATTCCGCTGGCTCTGTACTACTGTACTACCCGAGCACCCCGCACCATGCCGCCCTCTGATGGGTCAAGCAGAGCGGCGCTGATCAGTGCCCTCCTGTGAGCTGACAGACACTCATATCCCTGTTTCCTGCGGGTACCGAAAGGTAATTGACACAGACAGGGATTGTCAGCTCCCCTGACTATATAAGCCTCTCCCTTTCTAATTCCGTAGGTATGCGCAATCGTGCCCCGGCTATTACTTAGTTTGTGTTAATATACTCTTGCGGATACTGACTTGACAGTCGGAGGGCCTGACCGGGGATCTTCCCGGCGGGTTTACTAACGGTCATTTACTCGCATATCGGAGCCAGCATCAACAGCTCATGGCGCTCGAGAGACCATCTCGCTCTTGAAAATTCCATCTTACTTCACGACAGGATCATAAAGTGTTATTATATATAAATCGTTTTTATTGTTTTAATATTTTAAAATTGATTTACAAACTCTACCATTAGAGTGTTGGCGGTCCTGTGACCTTTTTGTAATCTCCGCGGTATTTGACTTAGTCGATTTTACTCGACCGTCGGAACTTCCGGGAGGTTGCTGCCGGGAGGTAGCAAACTGAATTTGTTTACGTCGAGGTTAGTGTTGGACACTATCTCCGTAAAACGATATTGCTCCGCTACGGTGCTCACGGATAGCAGCAATTCGTTCCCAAGATACAACGACGTCGTCTCGGAATAGTAGCACTTCAAATTCCGAGACCGGCGAACCTTTCCGTAGGATTTTCGGACTCTCGATGCAGAAGATGAGCTCTCTAATGCTTAGATGCTTGAATGCTTCGAATGATTGAATCAATATTTCCAAAGGAGGGATCCTTTATATAGTAGGTGAAGAGGCAAGTGACCCTTGGCGAGGATTGATCCGAACCATCAGTTCATAACCCTTTAAAGGGTTCTGATCTCAGCCATTAGATCTGAAGAGTTATAACTCTTCAGATGACTTTTAATCTGGTTCGTTAGATCCGAAGAGATTTTAACTCAATCTAATCTCGTCCGCTGGATTTGAAGAGTTATAACTCTTCATCCCATCTTTGATCTGAGCCGTCAGATTACTCCATTTAATCCGACGCTCCAGATCAGTCCCCTCGCTAATGGTCTGATCGTGACCCTGCAGTATCAACGATCCAGATCGCGCCCCATGCGATCTTGTTGTCATCTTCGATCCAACGATCGTCATCTGTCTGCCCAGTCAATAGCCCAGTCAGCGCTCTCCCTGCACAGTCATGTGTCACGCAGGCACGCCACGTCATCCATGACCATGCCACGTCACTGCCACGTGGAGCATAAATGAAGCTCCTCAATGCTCCTCACGACAAGTGCAAAGTGCGCCAACAAAGCGCCCATTGCGCGCGTGCGCGCGTGGCGGGCTCGCAGGTGCGAGCACCTGCTCGCCCAAGGGTAGAGAGCACCTGCGCTTTTTGTATTGACTGCAAAAGCACAGCAACACATATAAGGAAACATTGGCTTTCGCCAATTAGCGATGTGGGACTAATCCCCATCTTTCTCCTTAATGCTATTTTGAGCACGACTTTAAATATTTAATTTTTCATTCACCCGTAATTGGTTTTGAGCAAATTAATAGTCTAGATTAATCTACGCGAAACGTAGATTTCGATTTTGAAGTCAAATATGACTTTCATCGATCGATGGTACTTTGATTTCGCCTCGCAAAATCATATCCAACAATCCCCCACATGAATGGAAATTAATGTATGCATGTATGCATGTTGACACTTTACAAGAGTCCAATCGATAAGTCAAAGCATCGGGAGAGGTAGCTTGTGGCTTTGAACCTTCCGTAGTGGAATGCTATCGAGTATACTAGGCTGCGCAGTGAACGTGATGTCTTGAACTGCTCAGCTGTTGGTGTATACTAAGACAATAACACCCACACAGAGACTTAACTCCCCTACTTTTGGTTTTCATGGTTGGTTCCATTTCAGCTATGGACACCTTCTTGGATTCATGAGTGTTTCATTGAAGCGGCCTGTCTTCACACTCACATAGGTGACACTTCTATCTATAGTATCCTACCATACTCCACCTTATAAAGGTATAAAAGTCATTAAAAGCATATGCTTAACCTCACTACATGTGATAGGACAACACCAATTCATCCTAGGTTTGGGATAGAGATAACACATCTCTTGTGCTGTTACACAACTTCTGTAACTTCGTTGTCCCATTGAACCAAGATCTTGGGATCTCCAGTCAACAAGGTTGGATTACCGCTACAGCCGTTTTTTAGTTGTAGATTTTTAATCCCATTCCTCTTGATGAGTAGTATACTTGATCTCGATTTAGCCCCTTCGTAAGGGGATCTGCCAAATTATCTTTAGATTTGACATAATCGATTGCAATCACTCCATTCGAGATCAACTGCCTAATGGTATTATGTCGACGGCGTATATGTCGTGACTTACCATTGTACATGCTACTCTGTACCCTTCCAATCGCCGATTGACTATCACAGTGGATAAGTACGGCGGGCACAGGTTTCATCCAGCTCGGAATATCTTCCAAGAAGTTTCGCAGCCATTCAGCTTCTTCAGCTGCTTTGTCAAGTGCTATAAACTCGGATTCCATAGTAGACCGAGCAATGCACGTCTGCTTAGTGGATTTCCAAGACATCGCTCCCCCACCGATCGTGAATACATATCCACTAGTGGATTTGGAGTCTTTTGTATCCGATATCCAATTAGCATCACAATATCCCTCTAAGACAGCGGGATACTTTCCATAATGTAATCCGTAGTTCATAGTATTTTTCAAATATCTAAGAACTCGCATTAATGTTTTCCAATGAGTGTCGTTTGGATTACTCGTGAAACGACTCAATTTGTTGACCACACAGGCAATATCAGGGCGAGTGCAGTTTGTGAGATACATCAAACTGCCTATTATCCGAGAATATTCCAATTGTGATATGGGCTCACCATGATATTCCAATTGTGATATGGGCTCACCATGGTTTTTTGCTAAGTGTTGACTTAGATCCATCGGCGTTTTGACAGTAGAGAGGTCGTATGCATTGAACCTTTTCAATATTGACTCTACGTAATGGGATTGTTTTAAAACTATCCCATCGGATGTCTTGAGAATTTTAATTCCCAATATGACATCTGCTAGACCCATATATTTCATGTCGAAATTCTTGGTCAACATTTTCTTAGTATTCATGATTATATCATGATTACTTCCCATTATAAGCATATCGTCTACGTATAGACAGACGATTACATAGCTTTCAGGTGTGCTTTTGACATAAATGCATTTGTCACATTCATTTATTTTGAATTCGTTTGACAGCATTATTTTGTCAAATTTTTCGTGCTACTGTTTGGGCGCTTGTTTAAGTCCGTACAACGACTTAACAAGTCGACACACCTTGTCCTCTTTTTCCGGAGCTACGAACCCCTCGGGTTGCTCCATGTAGATTTCTTCTTCCAATTCACCATTTAAGAATGCAGTCTTAACATCCATTTGGTGTATTTCAAGGTCATACAGTGCTGCTATAGCTATCAGCACTCGTATGGACGTAATCCTTGTCACCGGTGAGTAGGTATCGAAGTAATCTAAGCCTTCCTTTTGCTTGTACCCTTTGGCTACAAGTCTGGCCTTATACTTGTCAACCGATCCATCAGCTTTATACTTGCGTTTTAGTATCCACTTACAACCTAATGGTTTAGAACCAGAAGGACTCATGATGGACTCAATTTCACTAATGACTGCTTCTTTCCACAATGGGGCATCGGGACCAGAGAGAGCTTCACTTAATGTTCTTGGCTCCATTTCCGACATAAATGTCATGAAATCCGGCCCGAACGATTTCTCAACTCTAGCGCGTTTGCTCCGTCGTGGCTCTTCGATTTGATCGTCAATAGTCCTTTTATGACAACTAAGTTCTGGAATGTTATCTTCGTTTGGACTTTCGTTGTCATCACTTTGAACGTTTCCCTTTTTATTTGGGAACACGTCTTCAAAGAATATTGCATTCCGAGATTCAATGGTTGTACCCACATGAATATCAGAAATATCTGACTTATGAACTATGAAGCGATATGCACTACTGTTTTGGGCATATCCGACAAATATCGCATCGAACGTTTTAGGTCCGATCTTTACTTGCTTTGGCTTAGGTACTTCGACCTTTGCTAAGCACCCCCACACTTTCAAGTATTTGTATGACGGCTCGCGGCCTTTCCATAGTTCATATGGCATTTTGTCATTTTTCTTGTGAGGGATTTTATTGAGAATGTGGTTTGCTGATAATACTGGGGTAAGCCTGAATTTATTAGCAAAGCATTTATCATTTCTTTCAGTGTCCGATATTTACGTTTGACAACACCATTCGATTGGGGTGAGTAGGGCGCCGTTGTCTGATGAATAATGCCAAATTCTGAGCAAAATTCATCAAACGGTGCACCATATTCTCCACCTCTATCGCTACGAATTATTTTAATTCGTTTATCAAGTTGATTCTCAACTTCAGTTTTATAGGTTCTAAAAGCTTCTAAGGCTTCGTCTTTATTCTTTAAAAGAAAGACATAACAGAACCTCGTGCAGTCATCGATAAAAGTGATGAAGTATTTCTTACCTCCTTTAGTTTGCACGAATTTTAAGTCACATAGATCACTATGTATTAATTCTAGAGGAGTCGTTGACCTTTCCACCGAATGAAAAGGTAGTCTCGTCATTTTAGCTTCCACGCACACTTCACATTTGTGTGTATCGTTAACATCAATGTTTGGTAATAAATTTAGTTTAACGAGACGTTTCAGCGTATTATTATTGACATGCCCAAGACGATCATGCCATAAATTGAAACACTCAACAACATAGCTGGAAGCTTTTATTTTATTACCATCAAAATCACGATGTATATGTTGTTGCAATTTGCACTAATAGTTAAACCTGAGTTTTGATGAATGACAAATAGGTTAAAGTTAGACTTGCTTTTGGTTTTGACCTCTTTACTAAGTGTGCAGGGTTGAAAGACTTAGGACCTGACACCAGGCTGAAGTCCAGGGTGGTTGAGTCCTGGCGGGAAGTCCAGGGTGGTGGAGTCCTGGCGAGAAGTCCAGTTGGGTTCACGGGGCCTGACAACTAGCTGAAGCCCAAGTTGGTCGAAACTTGGCAAAAAGACCAGGGTGGTTGAGCCCTGGCAGGAAGACCTGGTGGGTTAAGAAGTTGAGTAGAGCTGCACGAGGTAAGTGAGGTAAGTCACTGGAGGAGCGAACCAGTGAGGACGGGTCCTATTTTAGGACTGTAGGCGCGGTCCAACTTAGGCCCATTTTGGTGACCTCGGTTGAGTCCTGGTTAGATCCTTATCCAGGTTTGGACAGGGTCTAATTAACTCTAAATGCATTAACTCTATTTTACAGAATTTATTTAATTAGATTCTAAATGTATTAACTCTATTTTACAGAATTTATTTAATTAGATTTTGTAGTTGAATTTTATAAAATTATTTCTTATCTAAAGCCTTGGTGGAGGATAAATTATCATTTAAATTATTCGTATTTCCTTCTTTTTAGAGAATAAAATTATTCCTACTAATGCTTAAAATTCTCACGTAAAGCTTAGCTGGAAGGATAAAATCTTCTTTTAAATTATTAATAAAATTGTAAGAGGATAAAACCTCTCGGTTAACTTTTCAATATTCTGTATTTATATTTTATTTAAATTATTTTCTTAATTGAAGCAAAGGATAGAAACATTATCTTTTTTTTAATTATTTTATCTTGTTGATGGATAAAATTTGAGCTGAGAAGATAATGCATCGAGGCACTATAAATAGAAGCAAGCAAGCCCTCTAACAGATAAGAAAATTTGATTCTGGTTCAAGCTTTGGCGCTCTCTTGCTTCCACGCTCCTCTGCTGCGGTTTGTGCTTTGGCGCTCTGTATCGGTGCAACCACCATAAGAGCCGGGGGAAGTCCAATTCTTTTTCGTTTGTTTTTGTGTTTTTGCTGCACGATCTAAATTAGGTATTGTTGCCTAAATTTAGATATTTTCTATCGATTTTACTCGAATTTGGGCAACACCATTTCGAGTCGTTTTTTGTTCCTTTCTTCTCCTTTTCCTACCACACTACTAATCCAAGACCTAGTCTTGGAACAAGTGTTTTTGTTGTTGTCTATTTCAGATGGCTCAAGGTGAAGGATATAGTACTGCCCGTCCTCCGCTCTTCAATGGGGTAGACTTCCCTTACTGGAAACGAAGAATGGAGGTGTACCTAAAGACTGATATGGATCAATGGTTCACGGTGCAATCTGGCTACGAACCACCAATGGGCGAGGGAAACAATGCACTACTGAAGCATGACAGATGGAACCTAGAAATGAAGAAAAGGGCTCAGATTGAGTTCAAAGCACAGAACACACTCCAATGCGGACTAACCAAAGAGGAATTGAACCGTATCGGCCCAACTGAATCTGCCAAAGAACTTTGGGACAAACTGATTGAACTGCATGAAGGCACCTCAGATGTGAAGGTAACAAAAAGAGATTTGTTATTGAATAAATTATTTAACATAAAAATGCAGGAATGTGAGTCTGCAAGCCAACTCCACGCCCGGATCAAGGACATACTAAATGGACTCCACCTCATTGGGCACAAACAAGAAAATAGAGATATTATAAGGTATGCACTAAATGCCTTTCCTAGAAACTCTTTATGGGCATCCATCATAGATGCTTATAAAATTTCTAGGAATCTTTCCAAAATAAATTTAGATGAACTATTCTGTGAATTAGAACTGCACGAACAAACTAACGCCAAGGCCGAGAAAGGAATTGCTTTGTTTGCAGGTTCTTCAAAAGAAGTCAAGTCGAAGAAGAAAATTCAAGAATCAGAAGAAGAGTCAGACTCAGACTCAGATGACGAGGAACAAATGGTTAACTTAGTAAGAAAAGTCCTCGCCAAAAAGAAAAGCAAATTCTCAAAAAGAGATTTCCAAAAGATAATGAAGCCAACCAGTTATGGAGACAAAAGCAAAATAACCTGCTTCGGTTGCAACAGAAAAGGACACTTCAAACATGAATGTCCCTACAAAACGGAGGACCAATCAAAGAAAAGCAAGAAGAAGAAGGCTCTTCAAGCCACCTGGGACGAGAGTTCGGATGACTCTGACTATGAACCACCAAAGAAGACAAGCTACCTCGCGCTAATGGCAACTGGACCCGGGTCAGACTCGGAGCACGACGAAGATTCTGAATACGAGTCGAGTCAAGAGATCGGACTCTTTTCGGACGACTCGACTAAGGTATATTTAGATTTAGTTAATGAAAATTTTTTTAAGATTATTTCCATTTTAAATAAAAAATTACTTGCATCTGAATCTAGGAATGACCAGCTCCTTAAGGAAAATCAAGACCTTAAGGAGCAATTAATTAATACCAGAACATTAACTGAACAAACTCAAAATCAAAAGACAATTGAGCTTGAAACTGAAAACTCCACTCTAAAGGGTGAAGTCCTAAAACTTAAGGATCTACTAGCAACTTTCACAACCCGATCCAAGAACCTTGACCTCATTCTTGGATCACAAAAGAGCATGTACAATAAATCTGGGATAGGATATAAATCAGGATCAGCCCAAAGATCCTTTATCTCCTTTATCCACCCCCGCAAAAATCAACGAAAAGCGTGGGTTCCGAAAGCTTACCTAACAAAGCAAGTAGGTCAGAATCAACTTTATGTCCAAAAAAGGGACATCCACTACATTGACCCTAGACACCCAGTCTACAATTTAGGGGGAAGCTCCAAATTAGTTGGCACCTCAAAGTCACCCTTTACCCGTCTGGGTACCTAGGACTAGTTTCAAAAGTTAGTCTGACACTTGACCTACTCAGTACCAGGGTAGGGCGAGCTGATAGTACGTTAGGGAAGCTGATCTAAGGAGTCAGGTAGGGGAAGGCGTCCTCTATTTGGTCTTCTTAGCCCAGTGGAACTAGCCGAAGCTACCTCGCCACATCCTAGACTAGTTAGACCAAGGAGATTCAATAGGTAGGTTAAAAGTACAACTTCCTTAAGCGGTTTTGCCTAGAAAGTGGTTGTTGATCCAATAAGGCTTCGGCCAAAGAAGACCTCTGTGCCTCGCCACGGCCTGGAAACCAATTATGGAAGTATACTTTTAAACTGTTTCTTGTCAAACCTGAATCTAACAAAAGGTCAGATTAGCTTTTATAAATCAAACTCAAACTTATCTCACATAAATCATAGGATCCCTTTGATTGACAACTTAGATCAAGTGAGATGAATAAGGACAACTAAAATCAAATTCAAAATTCAAATTAACAAAATCAAATTTCAAAATTCAAATTAACAAAATCAAAAATCAAAATTCAAATTAACAAAATCAAAATTTCAAAATTCAAATTAACAAAATCAAATTTCAAAATTCAAATTAACAAAATCAAATTTCAAAATTCAAATTAACAAAATCAAATTTCAAAATTCAAATTAACAAATTCAAAATTCAAAATTCAAATTAACGAATTCAAAATTCAAAATTTAAATTAACAAAATCAAAATTAATAAAATTCAAATTAATTCAAAATTCAAATTCAAAAATTAATAAAATTCAAATTCAAAATTCAAAATTAATAAAATTCAAATTCAAAAATTCATAAAATTCAAATTCAAAATTCAAATTCAAAAATTCATAAAATTCAAATTCAAAATTAAAATTCAAAAAATTCATAAAATTCAAATTCAAAATTTAAATTCAAAAATTAATAAAATTCAAAATTCAAATTCAAGTTTTAAATTCTTTAGGATGTTTAAAATTTTCTTATTTTTTTTTAAAAAAAAATTCAAAAACTTAACCTAAGTTCTAAATCTTTTACTTAATTGTAGGTAAATAAATGGATGTTAGGTCAGCCTTCCTAAATGGCCTGATTAAGGAAGAAATCTATGTAGGCCAACCCCCAAGTTTTGAAAGCCTAGAATATTCTGACTATGTCTTTAAACTTAAGAAAGCCTTATATGGACTTAAGCAAGCCCCTAGGGCCTGGTATGAAAGATTGTCTAACTACTTAGTATCTAAAGGCTTTAACCAAGGCAAAATTGACCCAACACTATTTGTTAAAACTCTAAAAACTGATATTTTTATAGCTCAAGTATATGTAGATGATATAGTATTTGGCTCAACTAACTCAAATTTTTTACAAGATTTTATAACAGTAATGGAAAATGAATTTGAAATGAGTTTAGTAGGTCAATTAACTTTCTTTTTAGGGTTACAAATAAAACAGACTAGTGAGGGTACTTTTGTCTATCAACAAAAATACACTAAAGAATTACTTAGAAAATTCGGAATGGATAGTGCTAAAGAAATTAAGACACCTATGGCTACCAATCAAACTATAGATAGTGACACAAATGGCAAACCTGTTGACCTTAAGTATTATAGAAGTGCTATAGGTAGCTTACTTTACCTAACTGCAAGTCGACCTGATATTCTCTTTGCAGTTAGTATGTGTGCTAGGTATCAAACATGTGCTAAAGAATCACATCTAACCCTAGTTAAAAGGATATTTAGGTATCTCAAAGGGACAGAAAGTTTAGGAATTTGGTACCCTAGAACAGCCCAGTTTGAACTTATTGGATTTTCTGACTCAGATTATGCTGGCTGTAAATTAGATAGTAAAAGTACCAGTGGTGGATGCCAACTTCTAGGACCCTCACTAGTTAGTTGGTTCAGTAGAAAACAACATTGTGTTACCCTATCCACCACTGAAGCTGAATACATAGCAATGGGTGAATGTGTAGCCCAATTACTCTGGATGATGCATACCTTAAAAGATTTTAACTTAGATTTTAAGAAAGTCAAAACTTTTATAGATAATCTAAGTTCAATTAATCTAACCAAAAACCCAATTCACCACTCTAGGACCAAACATATAGAAATTAAGCACCATTTTGTTAGAGATCATGTTAATAAAGGGGAAATAGAACTTAATCATGTTGAATCCAAATCTAACCTAGCTAACATATTCACTAAACCACTTCCTGAATCCGAATTTAGCAATTTAAGAAGGTTAATAGGAATGTGTGTTGTAGACTAGGATTGACCTAATCACTTTTACTCAACTCACAAATTCTGTTTGACACATAGCTACTTGCATTTTTTGTACTCTCTAAAATGTGTATTTTTTAAACTTGATTTTCAAAATTGACTTTGATTTTCACACTTAATTTTTTTAAAAAAAAATAACTTTGATTTCAAACTTGACTTTCGAGACTAGTGGACTTAGCCTAAGTTTGACCCCTAGAGATGCATGTTCCTATAGATTTAGAGGCCGCATCTCACAAAGCACATTAGGTATAACATGTTTGTGTATGCTAAAACTTAGAACGGGGTGAGATGCATAGGGTATTGCCTGGACTTCAGAATGCTTAAACCTGTGCATCGTAGCAAGTCTGGGCGTTAAATACCAACTTCATATTGATCAAGTCAAGTAGTCTTTCTGTAAAGCTTAGCTAGACACTAGTACTTGACTTGACTAACCTAGTGAAAACTACTATCCTATAGATAGTTAGCTAGTAACTACGGTTAGACATTCAAAATGGGCTAAACTTTCTTACTTGGTTCAGGGGGAGCTTGAGTTTATATTTTGTATTCTAACTCTCAAAAATGTTTAGTGAAAACTGTTTTAGAAAATATCTTCTTTAATTGAACAAGGATTTTAAAAAAAATATATATCTTGAAATTTTTTTCTCAAATTAATCCTGAAAATATTCTAAATGATCCTTTGAAAAGAAAATTTTGGAAAATCTTCTTTTTTTCATTAATTTGCCTTAAGATATTCTTTATTTTGGAAAAGATTAAGATTTTGAAGGTAGCCTTTTTAATTTTTGAAAATGGTGTTCGAAAAGTCATTTCTAAATTTACACCTAGTCATTTCTTTTAACATTTATGCTCTCAGATTGTTTGTGTTAAATTAAGAATTTGACTTACCCCTCTGAATCAGTTCAGAAACTTAGTATGCTTGTTAAGCATTTTCTCTTCCCCAAATACTTAAAGTATTTTTTACTTGGCTGGCATATTACTTGATTGCTTGTTTTATTTCTGATGCTTGCGCACTTATTATTTCTTTGTTTTGATGAATGCCAAAGGGGGAGGGTTTAAGGGTTGAGTTAGAAAATTAAAAATTTCTGATCTTAGAGCATGTCATTTGCATATTATTCTTGGACTCATTGCTTTATCTGATATTTTCTAACTTTAAGCCAGGTTGTCATTGCATCAAAAAGGAGGAGATTGTTGGTGCAATTTGCACTAATAGTTAAACCTGAGTTTTGATGAATGACAAATAGGTTAAAGTTAGACTTGCTTTTGGTTTTGACCTCTTTACTAAGTGTGCAGGGTTGAAAGACTTAGGACCTGACACCAGGCTGAAGTCCAGGGTGGTTGAGTCCTGGCGGGAAGTCTAGGGTGGTCGAGTCCTGGCGAGAAGTCCAGTTGGGTTCACGGGGCCTGACAACTGGCTGAAGCCCAAGTTGGTTGAAACTTGGCAAAAAGACCAGGGTGGTTGAGCCCTGGCAGGAAGACCTGGTGGGTTAAGAAGTTGTGTAGAGCTGCACGAGGTAAGTGAGGTAAGTCACTGGAGGAGCGAACCAGTGAGGACGGGTCCTATTTTAGGACTGTAGGCGCGGTCCAACTTAGGCCCATTTTGGTGACCTCGGTTGAGTCCTGGTTAGATCCTTATCCAGGTTTGGACGGGGTCTAATTAACTCTAAATGCATTAACTCTATTTTACAGAATTTATTTAATTAGATTCTAAATGCATTAACTCTATTTTACAGAATTTATTTAATTAGATTTTGTAGTTGAATTTTATAAAATTATTCCTTATCTAAAGCCTTGGTGGAGGATAAATTATCATTAAAATTATTCGTATTTCCTTCTTTTTAGAGAATAAAATTATTCCTACTAATGCTTAAAATTCTCACGTAAAGCTTAGCTGGAAGGATAAAATCTCCTTTTAAATTATTAATAAAATTGTAAAAGGATAAAACCTCTCGGTTAACTTTTCAATATTCTGTATTTATATTTTATTTAAATTATTTTCTTAATTGAAGCAAAGGATAGAAACATTATCTTTTTTTAATTATTTTATCTTGTTGATGGATAAAATTTGAGCTGAGAAAATCGTGCATCGAGGCACTATAAATAGAAGCAAGCAAGCCCTCTAACAGATAAGAAAATTTGATTCTGGTTCAAGCTTTGGCACTCTCTTGCTTCCACGCTCCTCTGCTGCGGTTTGTGCTTTGACTCGACGCTGTCCGACCGCTGCTGGAAGATCACTCCCAACACCCAAGTTGTTTCAGATAAATCTAAGTGTTGGGTAACGAATTTTTTTTTGCACTTAAATTATTTAAGGGGGAAGTGTAGGGCTGTTACACTTCCGCCCAATCTTGTATTCGAATCACTCTATCGGTAGTTTGTCGATAGAGGTTTTTAGTGGATTGCCCACAGGAAAGGTTCAAGGAACCTGGGCCTTCGAGTAGGAGTCGGCGAAGGCTCCGAACGAAGTAAAACTCCTCGTGTAATTTTTTTTATTTTTCGCTTTCGCATTTCGTTTTAATTTTTCCGCAGCGCACGTTATAAAAAGCATCGTACAATTTTCTATCGACTCTGATTTTATAACGAAGATTTTAAAAGTCACGTGATTCATCCCCCCTCTCACGTGCATCGGTCCTACAGTATAGTCATTACAACCATTTTGAACAGATTTTGTTCCATATATCCCTTGCCTACGAAGACACCGTTTTTCGTTAGTACAAAGTTGTTGGACTGGAACACTAGTTTGAATCCAGCTTTGACAAGTGCCGATCCAGAAACTAAGTTCTTTCTGATGTCTGGAACATGGAGCACATCAATGAGAGTTAGCTCCTTCCCGGACGTCATTTTAAGAACTACTTTCCCGAGTCCAACGATCGGGGATGTCATGGAATTGCCCATATAGGGCTTTCTTCCACTTATCGGGGTATACTTGGAGAACAGCGCTTTGTCGGAACAGACGTGGCGGGTTGCTCCAGTATCGATCCACCACTGCCTCGGGTTGTCCACCATGTTGGCTTCAAACACGACTGCAGTGAGATCCAAGGTACTGAGATCAATGTCAGTGGAAGTTGCGACCTGGTTCGCAACATTCTTCGGACTCTTGGTTGTCTTCTTTGGGCATCTGCAGTCTTTAGACATGTGTCCATTTTTTCCACAGTTGTAGCAGGAGCCCTTAAACTTCTTGCCTTGAACCTTCTGTTTGGTTTGCTTCGGCTTCTTGGCTTTTGGTTCTGCCAGGTTGGACATGTCTTCGACTGTCCACTTTGTTCCTTTAGAGTCGGAAAATTTTCGGTTATCCTCCTCTATGCGCAGCTTCAGGATCAGGTCTTCAAGTGCCATCTCCTTTTGCTTGTGCTTCAGGTAATTTTTGAAATCCTTCCACGACGGAGGGAGTTTCTCGATTACCGCGGCCACCTTGAATGATTCGTTTAGTGGCATGCCTTCGGCGTCCAGATCATGCATTATTATTTGCATGTCTTGGACTTGAGACATTATGCTCCTGGAATCCACTATCTTGAAATCCAAAAACCGGCCAAAAATCGGTCGACGATGAATTTCTTCAGTCCGGCGTTTTCGGTTTTGTATTTCTTCTCCAGAGATTCCCACAGGGATTTGGCTGTCTCAATTACGCTAAATACGCTGTACAACGCATTGTCCAGTGCATTGAGAACGTAGTTGCGGCACAGAAAATCCCCATGTGACCACGCTTCGCGAGCAGCCTGACACTCGGAATTATTTTTCGCAGCGGCTGGCGGGTCATCACGCAAAAACCGTACAAGGTTTAGCGTGGTTAAGTAGAACAGCATCTTCTGCTGCCATCTCTTGAAATCGGCTCCGACGAATTTCTCTGGCTTCTCGGCGTGCGGGATGGAGGTCGGTATGTCGTTGATCACGGCCATTCCAGTTTGCCAGTATCGTTTTACGGTTGTTGGCGGTCCTGTGACCTTTTTGTAATCTCCGCGGTATTTGTCTTAGTCGATTTTACTCGACCGTCGGAACTTCCAGGAGGTTGCTGCCGGGAGGTAGCAAACTGAATTTGTTTACGTCGAGGCTAGTGTTGGACACTATCTCCGTAAAACGATATTGCTCCGCTACGGTGCTCACGGATAGCAGCAATTCGTTCCCAAGATACAACGACGTCATCTCGAAATAGTAGCACTTCAAATTCCGAGACCGGCGAACCTTTCCGTAGGATTTTCGGACTCTCGATGCAGAAGATGAGCTCTCTAATACTTAGATGCTTGAATGCTTCGAATGATTGAATCAATATTTCCAAAGGAGGGATCCTTTATATAGTAGGTGAAGAGGCAAGTGACCCTTGGCGAGGACTGATCCGAACCATCAGTTCATAACCCTTTAAAGGGTTCTGATCTCAGCCATTAGATCTGAAGAGTTATAACTCTTCAGATGGCTTTTAATCTGGTTCGTTAGATCCGAAGAGATTTTAACTCAATCTAATCTCGTCCGCTGGATTTGAAGAGTTATAACTCTTCATCCCATCTTTGATCTGAGCCGTCAGATTACTCCATTTAATCCGACGCTCCAGATCAGTCCCCTCGCTAATGGTCTGATCGTGACCCTGCAGTATCAAACGATCCAGATCGCGNAATGTCAAAATGCACACCCCCTTTCAGTATCAGTAATAAATTTGAAGACATTTAGAGTCATAGCAATTAGCTGCTTCTGAATATCATCACCATTAGTCTTGGTAACCAAAATAAGAATCTTAATTATATCAAGTGATATGTGAATTGTTCACATCATATACAAACATGTTAATTCTCACTGCACCAAATTCAATTAGATCTGGCTTTATTTGCAGATTAGACAGAAAAGAGTCCATTGTAAGGCCATCTCCTTTATAGTAGGAATAACATTTCTTAAACTAACATCAATGTGTATACAATAAGTAGATGACCACTTTTTGTGTGATTGTTGCTTAATTTTAGCCAAACAAGGGACTATAAATCACACACATAAATCTACAAGGCTCAAGCATAAAACTAGCTAAGCAGATCCAACACTAAGTTTTATAAAACAATAGCTTCAAAATGGGTGTCAACCCAGAATATATTTGTTTGGTTTCTTCTAAAACATTTCGATCATCCATGCGCCAACATACCTAAGTCATTGTTGCTCAAGCATTTATTGTTGGCCAATATGTTGATCTACCCATTATGTTACCAATTAGGGGAGCACGAAGATCACTTACGCCATATCATGCATATGTATTTGCTCTTAGGTCAAACTAATGCGTTAATCATAGGTTTAGTACTCAGTTATCGGCTAACATATTCACTACCACATATAAAATTAATATACTACTGATGGGAAATGGCTCGAACTTAAAATGACTAGCAAGGTCTTTAGGATCATCAGGTAAAACTAAGTCTACAAATACCAATTCGTCCATTATGGAACAGGTATACAATCCCACTAGACAGGGAAATATTCAACCATCCTCATACTAGATAATGAATAATAAAAGTAGGAGAATTAATCCAAAGAGATATACCTCATGTCACCTGGAGAAGTCCATTGTTGCCAAGTCCCAATACAACCATACCGAACTATGTCAAGAAATGACTCCGCGAAAATACAACCAAATCCGTAAAATACCGATAGACCTCGTAAAACAAAACAACTTTGTCAACCCTCAAGACTCTGCAAAATAAACAAATCTGTAATCATACAGATTGACCTCGTAAAACAACTCCGTAAAATCCACAGACACCAAAACATCGCAAAACCTCAACAAATTGACGCACTAAAAACAACATCGTAAAAATCCACAGATCTCAAAGGAACTCGCAAAACCTCGCTCTGATACCAAAAATTATCACGCCCCCAGAGGCACATGCTTCCTCGAAAATCGGGCAGCATCTCCCCTGTACGGCGGACAATATGAGGCAAATATACATACACTCTCCATAAATTCAAGCTCAGCCACAAGCGGCTGGCATCACAATAACAAATAAAAGACACACCACGCAGTTTATATCAATATAATAGATAACGGGTGGTTCAGCCACCATAAACATAAAAGAACTATAATCCAAAGAAAACACAAAAAGTCTCTGATAATGAGAAAACCCGATAATGAATAAAATGTAACTACAAGTACTGAAAACGAACAACTAAACTGAATACCGAAAATACTAATTCAACTCGACACTGGGGACTGGCAACTGGATCCTCTCCTGGCTCCAAGAAATACTTCTACCTGCTATCTGAAACAACAGAAAAGAAAGCAGGGGTGGTGAGTCCGGGCGGACTCTGCGGGTATATGAGTAGACAAATAGCATGGCATAAATAAGATAACGAAGTAGAGAATCAAAAGGTACAGTCCATAAGAAATATCAGATTTGCCTAATCATGCATAAGCAATACAATACGACATGGTATAAAATCCGAATAACGACTAAGCAGGTATAGAACAACTCAACAACAATAAAATCAAGATATACATGCATGTCAAACATATGCAACAATCATAGCTCATATAAGTGCATCAAACACAAGCAAATGCATAAAAGAAATACGTATGCACATGATGCAATGACATGTGTCACCCCTGACGCCAGTCAAGCCGTCAACACATCCCATCTGTGTGACCGAGTGGGTAGGGCTGTGACAACTGTACCACTCCAACAACAACAATAACCAACAACAACAATAATACCACATAAGGCGTGGTTGAGTGGACAGGATGCTGGGGAGCCTACACTCCAGACCCCTATACCTAGGGGGAGCTATCACAGCTACAAAATATCCCTCAAAAACAAACAACGGTGAGGGTGAGCCACCACCAACTCATCCCTCTAAATACAATGGTGAGGGGTGTCACTGTCTGGCATGACAGGACAAACACTCGCACTCCAACCACTACCATGACAACATGTGGTTGAGTGAATCGAGCAACAATATGACTAACGACGGCTTAACCAAATGTAAGCCAACAGTCGTTAGTATGCAACGTGCAAGTATGGTGCATGATATACGATGCACGAACAACCGAAGAAACCACGATGCAATAAAATCCAACGAGTAAAACATGCATCGATACAACTAACCAGAAACCGAAATCCAACGATTATGCATCTACACTACTAGGTAGGGTATTTTCTAATGTTAAATAAACCTAATTGTGTTTTTATGAACTTCTAAGTGCTCGTGTACAACCGGCACTTTACAGAACAGAAAATCAATAGAGGACTGTACGGATACAAACTTGGAATACTCGAAGATCAACGAAGAATAAGTCTCAACGGCGATGTTTAAATAACGACAAAGAACAAGGTCAAGCAACCTATACGACATAAACTAGCCATGCTTTAAGGTAAAAGAACTACTCGAGTACAAAGGAGAAATACCCGCCTTATAATTGTAGAACGTATACGAACAGAACCTCCCACGATCAACTGAACGAATCTGAATCAAGGTCCTGTATAAATGATTTAGCTAATTATAAAATTAACAAATTAGTTAAACAAAATACTAAACATAATTCGAACAAATTCTAATTACAACCTCTATTTAAATAACCCATCATTTTTTCACGGATCCCTTCTTAACCTAATTTATGATAATTAGATTATTAAGTCAAATTTCCAAACTAACCTAACGAACTACCACCAAGTTAAAAGCAATAATCACCCCTTAGTAATCCAAATCAAATTCAACATCAAAGCATGCATCAATCAAAAAGCTCATATTCACTACATTACTTAAAACCTCATACCACCGAGCGAGTCTACAAGCTCTATTCAAACAAAACACTTGCCACCGTACTTCATGAACGCAACACTTACACTCTAATCACTTCACTGTACATTATTGACAACTACTCACTAATACTTTATCTCTTAGCGTAATATGAAATACACTATCTACTATATCGAGCAAGGACAGTTTTCAACGTTAAGCCAATTTAACCAATTAATTGCTCCTAAACAAAAACCTAGCTATAACTCTTTTACCTGATGAATGGTCGACGCTCGACGTCCACTGGCAGGGTCGGCGATGTTGGCAAACTCGCTCAAGGCAGCGCCAAATCGGGAAGACGAGGCGCAGACGCGTGGTCTCTTATTCGTGCTTGCTGTAGAAGACGAAGAGGAAGAAGAGAAGGGAAGAGGGACGGCTAGGGCTCGGGGTGTGCGGCTGCGATGCGCTGCTCGTGCGCACCGGAGAAGACGAAGTAGTTGAATGAAGGGTGGCGTCAACGTCGGGAAGAGGAGGCAGCGGCGTCGCTGGTCGCGGCGTGTGTGGGCAGCGGCGACAAGGTCGGCGGTCGGCTAGGGCTCTGCGACGCGGGGCGAAACCGAAGGGAGTGGGTGGTTTCGAGAGAAATCAGAGAGATGAGGCTAAGTTAGGGCTTTTATTATTGTTTTGGCATTTTGCAAATAAGCCCTCCAACTCTGAAAAATCACAACTAGGTCCCTAATTTGCAAAGAGACCCTCTAAAATTTCGGTTCTCAACATCGAGTGCGGAGAGAAATGTACTCGGGAAAGGGTAACCCTAGGTGTGCAGCTAGGCACCAGTCGACTGCCCTGGGGGCAGTCGACTGGTAAAGGCTGGTGAGTTGGCAAATTCGAACGTTGGGGGTGTCAATGGTCGAATTTGGCTGGCACCAGTCGACTGCCCTGGTAACAGTCGATTGGTGGCGAGAAACTCAGCCCGAGTCCTATTTAAAGAGGACTTCGTGAGGGCTAAGTTCCTTGACGAAACCTGCTTGGATAAAGCCGGTTAATAGTCTATTGTGTTCACAAAGCGTCCGAGGTGTTGTGGTGAGGTTTCTCCACCCACAAGGAGCGACATGTGATAGCCGGAGGTTATCCGGGGAGTGATCCACCGATAGATTCTTGGATTAGTCACCCGGCCTGGGTGGATACCAAGTAAATACGGTTTGTTAGCGTTGTTTGTTTTTATTTTTATTGTTTCCATTGTGCAACTATCAACGTAGGTACAAGAACAACCGAAGAAACGCTATTCACCCCCTCTAGCGTACGGGAATCGATCCTAACAATTCCGAGTTGGACGAAACGTGTGCCCGCCGTACTTATACACTGTGATAGTCGATCGGCGATTGGAAGGGCATAGAGTATTATGTATAATGGTAAATCATGACATATACGTCGTAGACACAATATCATTAGGCAGTTAATCTCGAATGGAGTGATTGCAATCGAATATGTTAAGTCCAAAGATAATTTGGCAGATCCTCTTATGAAGGGGCTAAATTGAGATCATGTATACTGCTCATCAAGAGGATTGAAATTAAAAATCTACAACTAAAACGACTGTAGCGGTAATCCAACCTTGTTGACTGGAGATCTCAAGATCTTGGTTCAATGAGACAACAAAGTTACAAAAGTTGTGTTACAGCACACGAGATATATTATCTCTATCCTAGTCCTAGGATGAATATGTGTTGTCCTACCACTGTAATGAGGTTAAGCTTATGCTTTTAATGACTTCTATACCTTTATAAGTTGGAGTATGGTGGGATACTCTTGATAGAAGCGTCACCTATATGAGTGTGAAAACATGTCGTTTCAATGAAACACTCATGAATCCAAGATGGTGTCCATGGCCAAAACAGAACCAATCATGAGAACCAAAAGTAGGTGAGATAAGTCCCTGTGTGAGTGTTATTGTCTTAGTATATCCAAACAGCTGAGCAGTTCAAGACATCACGTTCATTGCGCAGCCTAGTATGCTCGATAGCATTCCACTACGAAAGGTTCAAAATCACAAGATACCTCTCCCGATGCATTGACTTATCGATTGGACTCTTGTAAAGTGTCAGCATGTATACATGCATTAATTTCCATTCATGTGGGAGATTGTTAGATATTTGGTGCTTAAAGAAAAAAAATTAAGATCACATATGATTTTGCAAAGGAAAATCGAGGTGTCATCAATCGATGAAAGTCAGAATTGACTTCAAAAACGAAATCTACATTTCGCATAGATGAATTTAGGCTATTAATTTGTTCAAAACCGATTAGGGGTGATTAAGAAATTAATTATTTAAAGTTAGCCCAAAATTTGCATGAAAGGAAGTAGATGGGGATTAGTCCCACATATGTGTTGGTGCAGGAAGCACTTAAGTCAAACCTGGGTTTTGATAATGGCAAAGGGTTCAGAAGTTAAGGTGTCATTGTGATCTAACAAGCTTACTGAGTGTGCAGGAAAAGTCCTAGGTACACTAGGCAAGAAGTCCTAGCAAAGGATTGGGCAAGAAGTCCTGGTCAAGGACTGGGCAAGAAGACCTGACCGGAAGTTGGGCAAGAAGTCCTGGTCGAGGATTGGGCAAGAAGTCCTGGTGAAGGGCTGGGCACCGAAGACCTGACCGGAAGTTGGGCACGAAGACCTGGTCAGGTGGATTGGGAAAAAGTCCAACCGGAGGAGCCGGTTGGCAAAAGATAAATTCTCCTGAGAGGAGTAGGTGAGGACGCGTTCCTCGTCGAGGGAACAGTAGACGTCGGTTCGACCTAGGGTTCCATTTGGGAGACCCAAAGTCAGAACCAAGACAGCTTAGGCTGTAAATAATGACTAACATATTTGCTTCTTGTGTTTTGGAACTAACCTTGGTTGCAGGGAACGAAGGAATGTGTTTCTGCAGCTCAAGTGCTTCACTAGGGCTAGGCGCCCGAATGGACACGGGCGCCAGGATGGATACGAGCGCCCCAATTGAAGGCTAAACCAGAGCAAGCGAAGCAAATTGCCACGAAGCCTCCGGACCAAAGCAGCTCAGGCGCCCGGGACCATACAGGCGCCCCCATCAGCTCAGGCGCCCCTGTGAAGATGGACAAGCGCAGACCGAGCTTGCGGATAAGAGATCGCGCAGGAAAGGCCACGTGTAGGCGCCCCTATCGACACAGGCACCCCCATGGGTGCTATAAAAGGGGGTTCACCCCCAAGGCTTCGAACACAATCGCTCTCAACGCTCCAAGCACTTTCGTTCAAGCGCTACGCTCCTGCAAACTCCGATTTCGAGATTCCAGCGCTGACGACGACCCTCTGCTCCGAAATTCGATCCACCTCGGGCGTCGGTAAATTTAAATTACGAAAGTGTTGCTAATTTAATTTCTAATTCTATATCTGTATTGTCAAGTTGTAAAAGATTTTTCGAATATAAAATTGCCCAAAGTAAACGGTCAAGGACCGTGCGCCTTGGAGTAGGAGCCGACCGCGACTCCGAACCAAGTAAAGCCAACCTGTGTTCGCGATTGGTTTATTTTTTTTTTGTTGCGTATTTTCTCTAGTGTTCTGAAAAATTTGATCTCGATATTCACCCCCCCTCTATCGAGTTTCTACGATCCAACAATATGAAATTTTCGAAGAGATTTACTTTCTTATATGTGTTCCTGTGTTAATGAGCAGGTGTTCGCACCTGCGAGCCCACCACCCGCCACGTGCGCATGTGCGCACGTGCGCAATGGGCGCTTTGTTGGCGTACTTTGCACTTCGCATGTACGCATCGTCACGAGGAGCATTGAGGAGCTTAAATTTATGCTCCAGGTGACGTGACACTCGGGAAATGTGTTGGTGATGTGGCAGTGTCTACGTGGCGCTCGGGTGACGTGGCATGTGATGTGGCAGTGCCTACGTGGCAGTCAAATAGGAGGCGAGAAATGACTGGATTGCTGATTAGGCAAACATATGACAACTATTGGATCGAAGATGGATGTTGGATCGCAAGTGACGTGATCTGGAGCGTTGATCGTGAAGAGTCACGATCTGACCGTTGGTGAAGAGAGACTTGATCTGAAGCGTCAGATCAAATCTGGCGGCTGAGATTAAAGGGAGATCTGAAAGGTTACAACCATTCAGATTTGATGGATGAGATCAAAGGGCTATCTGAAGGATTAAAACCCTTCATATTGAATGACCCAGATTAATCCTAAATCAAAGATCACACCCACTCACCAAAGGGTACCTCACCTCTTCCCTTGTATAAATAGAGTACTCTAGATGATGAATTCATTCATTCATTCAATTATTAAAGTCATTAGCATTCATCCCATCGTTTGCATCCAAAGTTTGAAAAGCTTACGAGAAGGTTCGTTAGTCTCGAAATTTGTAGTGCTGCTATTTCGAGACATCATCGTTATATCTTGGGAAACGAATTACTGCTATCCGTAAGCACCTGTAGTGGAGTAATATTGTTTTACGGAGATAGTGTCCAACACTAACCTCAACGAAATTATATCAGTTTGCATCCTTCTGGCAGCTTACTCGGACGCCACCGCCAAACAATCCTGAGATAAATTGACGGAGACATTGGAGATAGATGAATCACCGTTTGCCACCCCGTACCTCTGACATTTCCTAAGGATTTGATATCTCGAGTAACCAGTTCGATTTTCAAAGTACTCAGCCACATAAATTCCAGGCACTCGGTCGTCCCTCAAGGTACAATCAAACCAACAAAAATATAATTTGTCGCACAATCGACTCTATAGTAGGCTATGGTCCGATCAACCCCAAGTCATCACTAGGCACCATACACCTCCATAGAAGTCATTCCGTTGTAATCTCGCTTTATATAGACGAGCAACCATTTGAATCAACTACACCTATTACTTTGGGAAAATTAATAATTTAATAATTTTTAAAAATATAAATAAATAATTTTTTATATTTGATTAATATAAATTAATATATTTAATAATATTATTAAATATATTAATATATAAAAAACTTAAAAAAAGTTGAAGTTTTTTTTTATTTCAAACAGCGTGGGCCTGAAATAACTCAGGGCCTGAAATCTTGCGTCGAATTGAAATCATGTGTTATGATAGGTTTTTTTACGTAGGTCTAAAACTTAAAGAAACATCTCTTTATATTTTTGAAATCACAATAAAAATTATTGAGAAAGACTACCTACGAGAGGAATTCTAATTAATATAAAATAAGGATTATATTAAAAATGAACATATATCGATTTTTTAATAAAAAAGTCAAAATTATTTATTATATTAATTTAAATATTATATATTATATTAATATATTTAATTTTTATAAGTTTTGATAGGAGGGCCTGAAGTCATCTGACTTCAGGCCCTGCGTAAATAATTAATTTAATCAAAATAATTAATTATAAAAAAACTTCTAATGATTATTTTTGGTGTCCAAACTTCTAATGATTATAAATTATGTTGCAATAAGAGTTTTCTAGGTCTATCAGTGGGTTTCGCTCAAAACCCACTGATATTTTTTTAGAAATCCAGATATGAGAGGTCCATCAGTGGGTTTTGCTCAAAACCCACTGATGGAACTAAACTACACCTATTTCTTTGGAAAAAATAAAAATTTGAGGTTTGGACACCTAAAATATTTTCTCCAACCTCAACCCTAACTTTTGATAATGGTATTTCAGAAATCCAGATATGGGAGGTCCATCAGTGGGTTTTGCTCAAAACCCACTGATGGAACTAAACTACACCTATTGCTTTGGAAAAAATAATAATTTGAGGTTTGGACACCGAAAATACATTCTCCTAACTCTACCCTAACTATTGATAATGTTTTTTCAGAAATACAGATATGGGAGGTCCATCAGTGGGTTTTGCTCAAAACTCACTAATGGAAGAACTAAACTACACCTATTACTTTGGAAAAATTAATAATTTAATAATTTTTAACAATATAAATAAATAATTTTTTATATTTGATTAATATAAATTAATATATTTAATAATATTATTAAATATATTAATATATAAAAAATATAAAAAAATTGAAATTTTTTTGATTTCAGGCTGCGTGGGCCTGAAATCAAAAAGATTTCAGGCCCTCCTATCAAAACCTATTAAAATTAAATATATTAATATAATATATAATATTTAAATTAATATAATAAATAATATTTGACTTTTTTATACAATGAATATATATATATATATATATATATATATATATATATATATATATAAGCTCATTTTTAATATAATCCTCATTTTATATTAATTAGAATTCCTCTCGTAGGTAGTCTTTCTCAATAATTTTTATTGTGATTTCAAAAATATAAAGAGATGTTTCTTTACGTTTTAGACCTACGTAAAAAAACCTATCATAACACATGATTTCAATTCGACGCAAGATTTCAGGCCCACGCTGGGCCTGAAATAAAATATTTCAGGCCCACGCTGGGCCTGAAATAAAATATTTCAGGCCCTCGCTGGGCCTGAAATATTTTTATTTCAGGCCCACGCTGTTTGAAATCAAAAAAAAAACTTCAACTTTTTTTTTAAAGTTTTTATATATTAATATATTTAATAATATTATTAAATATATTAATTTATATTAATCAAATATAAAAAATTATTTATTTTTATTTTTAAAATTATTAAATTATTAATTTTCCCAAAGTAATAGGTGTAGTTTAGTTCTTCCATCAGTGTGTTTTGAGCAAAACCCACTGATGGACCTCCCATATCTGTATTTCTGAAAAAACATTATCAATAGTTAGGGTAGAGTTAGGAGAATGTATTTTAGGTGTCCAAACCTCAAATTATTATTTTTCCCAAAGCAATAGGTGTAGTTTAGTTCCATCAGTGGGTTTTGAGCAAAACCCACTGATGGACCTCTCATATCTGGATTTCTAAAAAAATATCAGTGGGTTTTGAGCGAAACCCACTGATAGACCTAGAAAACTCCTATTGCAACATAATTTATAATTATTAGAAGTTTGGACACCAAAAATAATTATTAGAAGTTTTTTTATAATTAATTATTTTGATTAAATTAATTATTTACGCAGGGCCTGAAGTCAGATGCTTCAGGCCCAAGGAGGGTCTGAAGTCATCTGACTTCAGGCCTAAGGAGGGCCTGAAGTCAGATGACTTTCAGGCCCTCCTATCAAAACTTATAAAAATTAAATATATTAATATAATATATAATATTTAAATTAATATAATAAATAATTTTGACTTTTTATTCAAAAAATCGATATATGTTCATTTTTAATATAATCCTTATTTTATATTAATTAGAATTCCTCTCGTAGGTAGTCTTTCTCAATAATTTTTATTGTGATTTCAAAAATATAAAGAGATGTTTCTTTAAGTTTTAAACCTACGTAAAAAACCTATCATAACACATGATTTCAATTCGACGTAAGATTTCAGGCCCTGAGTTATTTCAGGCCCACGCTGGGCCTGAAATAAAATATTTCAGGCCCTCGCAGGGCCTAAAATAAAATATTTCAGGCCCAGCGTGGGCCTGAAATATTTTATTTCAGGCCCACACTGTTTGAAATTAAAAAAAAACTTCAACTTTTTTTAAGTTTTTTATATATGAATATATTTAATAATATTATTAAATATATTAATTTATATTAATCAAATATAAAAAAATAATTTATTTATATTTTTAAAAAATATTAAATTATTAATTGAGATATTTTTTTAATTAAAATATTTTTTCGATTTTTATCGTACATTTTTTATCCGATTCCATAATATATTATTTTAAAATAAAAAGTCTGAAAAAATATTTTTAAATGTCTCGAAATTCGTTATTGAAAAAGAGAAAGAGAAAGAGAATGAAAATGAGTACTTTGGCAAAAGGGGTATAAGAGGAAGTTCACTAATATAAGTGCGTTATTTGGTAACAATAAAACCATGGTACGCCTTTTGGTAAATACCAATATTTGGGTACGCCCTTTGGTAAATTGCCGAAAAATTTTAGGAGAGTGAATCCTAAATAGTGAGAAGACATATAGAAGTGAATTTTAAGTAAAGGAAAAACTCTAGGGAGTGAACCCCAAATAGTGAGAACGCTTTGAGGAGTAAATAAACTCTAAGTAAAGGGAAAATTCTAAAGGAGTGAATCCTAGGTCGTGAGAAGTCTTGGAGAAGTGAACTCAAAATAAAAAGAAAATCTTAGGAGAGTGAACCATAGGAGATGAGAGATCGTGAAAAAGTGAACTCTACACAAGTTTGTCTCAAAAATTTTCAGTGACGGCAAAAACTAACACCTGGATACAGAAATCGTCTTGGAGAGATCTTGTTGGGCAGTCCAGTGGCAGTACATTTAGCATTTCCAGTATATTACCGGCATTGAAGACACTGAAAGCGAATGCTTCAGCCACCAAGACTAGTGGTTCACCGAAGAAGAGGAAAATGCAATCTGACATGGAGAGTTCGGTGAATGCCGAGGTCAAAGATGCCATTGCATCCGAGAAAACTGCAGCATCATCATCATCAAGTCTAAGAGCAGACAGAGGAGAAAGTGATAGAATGATGTTATGTTGGAACAAGTCTAGCAACCAAGCAAAGTGTGTGAATGCTAACCATATGTAGTAAATTCATAGGCGAAATGGGTGGCTATCTCACCCGCCTTCAAGAAGCCGCCGGTTTAGCTAAGATTTGCAGCCGCAAACTCAAGACGGCAACATAGCACCTTTGGTTTTGCAGCTAAGTGAAGGGATATATTTTTTTCTTCCCATAATTCATCATTGCTTGAAACTTAAGAGAGGTGCCCCTGGGCGTAGTATAGATATAATGGATGCATGATATTTTTGATGTAATGAACAAGATTCAATCCTCTCAGCCCTATCATACATTTATTATCTGTGTACATGTATGAACCTCTCACCTATTTTTGAAACTTAAGAGAGGTTCTCTAATTCGATTTAGCATATATTAATTTCCTAGCCAAAAATAACAACTATTATTATTATTCTGAAGGGAAGCATTAGCATCATCCTATATTTAAAAAAAATGATTAACAAGATTTTTTTAATCTCGGACGATCGATCCGACTCTACGGAAATTTTCCATCGACCGCCAGAGTAAATCGAGAAGCGCTCGCGATGGGCGATCTAGAAGCCCAGTGTCCCAGGGTGCACACCCCATTTGGAGGGAAAATTCCTACAAATACGCCGTAACTGAGGATCAAATTGTGGATGGATAAGAAAATGATTAGTCATCATACCGCTGCACCATAGCCCCAAGGGCACATGATCCTATATTAGCCAGCAGCAGTTCTGTACATTGAACAACTTTTTTGATTGTCATTATGTTCCTATTAATCTATTTCATTCTTTCTCTACTTAAGACCAAATGCAAAATAAACAAACAAAACCTATGCAAAAGGTTCTCCAATAAAATTGTAGTAATGCATCACATAATTAATTTCATCAGAAGTAGAGACTTACATAGTAATTAAGAATCCATAATGCATGATAATAGTCGATTTGTTTTCATGATGTGTGATCACATTGACACACATTCGATGGCTTATTATAATCACAATAAATATAATCATATCATTGCGATGGCTTATTTATTTATTTTTATTTTATGTTATATATATTGGGGCGCTGGGACGAGCGAATCATTTTTTTTTGTCACTAAGTGGTCCTAAGGGGACAATACACGAGTGCGATATTCTCCGAGTGCCCATATTGGAAATATATTTCTATATGCCGAATAACTGATTGTGCCGTTTTTGCAAAAGACTCCCATAATCTCCTACACAAAAAAAAAAATAGTGAAAGATTGAATATTAGTACGAAGACGGAAGAAGAGCTAGAGATCGAGAAACAAATATAAGTATTTCAATAATGCGTTACCAAAAATTGCTATCAACCAAGCATATATATTGCAATAATTATGACATTCACGAAAATCATCTATTATTTTGGCTATTATTGTGATGGGATTTATGTTTAGAAGATATGTTTCATTACAAAATAAAATTGAAGAGTTGGAAACCTAGATTATTAAATAAAAAAATGGAAAAAACGAGTTGAGATAAACAACCTGATAAAAGAAGAGAATCTCATTATGAGATAGAGTTTATCCCATTTTTTTCTGAATGCATATTAGAGGTTTAAATTTGTCAAAATATTTTCAAACTATTATCATTTTACTCGTAATCATTAACATCATTAATTGATCTAAGAAAATGACTATACATGAAAGGAACATCGTAACGTTGTTTTCCCATTAAGTAATGATCTTAATAATTTAGGGAATACATGACAATAGTTTAAAAATATTAATCAACATTTTGATCATTCCGAAAAAGAATAAGAAGGTAAACTATAAGGGTTCAATGAAAATTTTCCATTAAAGAAATGAGGAACGACAACAACAACCAAATGTTTGTAGTTGCTAATCAAGTTTTTTTTTTACCTCGCTCATCCTTGATTAATGTGCGTGTCTATAACTGAGGTAGGAGTGTCCGAATTTTTTGTAATACTTAGGGATCACAATTTTCCCCACGGATTTGGATACCCGGGGGGAAAATCCGAAACGGGACGGGTTTGGGGAGGTATTATCGGATTTGGATTCAAATTCGGGGATTTTTTTTTAAAATCCCCAAAACAGGCTAGGGCGGATATGGGGATGCAATCCCCATCCCCGAACCCGCCCCGATATCTCTAATAATAATAAATTAATAATAATTATTAAAATAATTTCAATAATATTAAAAATTTATGAAAATCTAATACGAATCCTAAATTAATAATTATTATTAATTTATTATTATTGGAGATATCTCTGTGGCGGGGATGAGGATGGGGGCTTAATCCCTGTGAGTTCGGGGACAGGGATTCCCCGATTAAGTGGTGGCAGGGATGGGGACGGGGACGGGGATGGGGACGGCAAACCCGTCCCCGACCTGCCCCATTGCCATCCCTAGTAATACTATTTTTGATAATTTTTATTTTTTTCATAATTTTCGAGGTTTTTGGTATTTTTGTTTTCTATATTTTTTTTGATTTTGAGTCCATTTAGGAATTTTAGTATTGTGAGTCTGTTAGGAATTTTTCTTTTATAATAGGATTATTTTTCCTTTCTTTACAAGTTAGGTCTTGAGGTTTGTGTGTTGTGATTTATTTCCTTTCTTTGTGTCTTAGAGTTTGCAAGTGTTTGTTTAGCTATTTGAGAGATTCCTCCGTTATTAAATAAAATTTTGTTTTTTGAAACCTAGAGGATGACGATTTCTCTTCTTGTTTTCTCCTCAAATCCTCCTCCTCGTTACCCCACAGGATAATCATTATCCCGCCTGGCATCAGTTGATAGTCGAGCATTAGATCCAATGGAAGGTCGTCATCATCATCGTGGTACCCGTTGCGATCGCATCAACAAGCAGATTTCAATTGAGGAAGTTCAGCACTATGATTGTAACATTCATGACATGATTACTATTTAGGATATACAAAGATAAGTTGCAGATTTAACCTAGCGTCTAGTAGTTCGAAATCTCGAGGATCATATGATCTCAAGGCGTGAATCAGAGTCTACCTCGAGAACTCATATGACGATTGATATACAGGGAATGTTGTGGTTGGGAGGAGCCTTATGAAGACCTCAGTTTTCGGATTGATATGCTCAAATTTTTTAATAGGTTATAAGCCAAGGAGGAGTCTTTCTCTTCAAAGGAGTTCTACAACTTGGTCGGAGCTCGACTCCTCCGGATGGTGGAGCATGACATGGCAAGCACCCTGCGACAACTGCCCGAGGCGGGCCACCTTCCGGCCGACCAACTGCCTCCATCGATTTCTCTCGCCCAGATCACCAATGCCCTCCCGGATGAAGACGTGGCCGACTTTTGATTTTCTAATGTTTATCTTTATGACCTACGTACGCTTCTAGCTGCAAATGAAAATTTGCGGGCCTGTTTACGTTGATTTGAGGCCAGGGTGAGGTCATGTGCCTTTTGAGCTTTGAGTCACTTGTATGGAAGGGTCACTATTTTGTTCCGTTCAAGATGGGTTTTGTGGGTACTCATATGAAAATGCATGTGACCTTGGGTTAGGCTTCGTCCGAGTTGGGGGAGGGCAAATCGATCTGCGACTATGTCCTAGTCGGGAAATAACAATTGTCAATCTCATGACTCCCGACTATCCACAGAGTCAGAGAGATAATAACTCGTTCTGCTACGATGTCGAAGCCGAAAGGATCTCGACCCTGACTATGTCCTAGTTGGGAGAGTTTGGGTCCTG
Organism: Boesenbergia rotunda; assembly: GCA_024364735.1. NCBI lineage: Eukaryota > Viridiplantae > Streptophyta > Magnoliopsida > Zingiberales > Zingiberaceae > Boesenbergia > Boesenbergia rotunda. Next base: position 65,776 of record JAGFNQ010010601.1, read on the forward strand.
AAAAGGACGCAGGCGATACGACATATACTCATCTTTGAGGAGGGAGAGATTGCTACAGCAGATCAAGGATCTCAACCCCGACTATGCTTATCCCTGAGAAGGGAGTGGTTGCTACTACAGTCCGAGGATCTCGACCCCGGCTATGTTCGAGTCGAGGGAGTTTGGGCCCTGAAAAGGACGCAGGCGATACGACATATGCTCATCCTTGAGAAGGAAGGGTTGCTACTGCAGCATGAGGATCTTGACCTTGACTATGTCTTAGTCGGGGCCCTGAAAAGGACACAAGCGATACGACATATGCTCATCCCTGAGAAGGGAGAGGTTGTTATTGCAACCTGAGGATCTCAACCCCGACTATGTCCGAGTCGGGGGAGTCTGAGCCATGAAAAGGACACAGATGATACGACATATGCTCATCCCTGAGAAGGAAGAGGTTACTACCGCAGCTTGAGGATCTCGACCCCGACTATATCCCAGTCGGGGGAGTCTAGGCTTTAAAAGAACACAGGCGATACGACATATGCTCATCCCTAAGAAAGGAGAGGTTGCTACCGCAGCCCGAAATTCTCGACCCCGACTATGTCCGAGTTAGGGGATTTTGGGTCCTGAAAAGGACACATATGGTCTTCAGGGAGGACACGTTTCTGAAAAAGAAAAGGTGACCCTTGTTGCTCTTTTAAGGGTGGACAACATAAGATACTTAAAGTAATGACAAAGAACGATGTGACCGTGTTGCACATAGAATCCTCTACGAGCCGTATGGCTTCAAATGGTGGGCTTTTCATGTTCGGTTCAACCTCTTCCCTTTGTCGTCTTCCAGTAGTAAGCCCCCGAGTTGAGTTTTTCAACCACTCGGAAGGGCCCTTGCCATTGAGGCTTGAGATTTTCTTCCAGACCAGATCACCTTGTTGAAAAGAGAGAGGGATGACTAGTTTGTTGTAGTTTAGATGCATCTGCTGGCGATAGGCACTGAGTCGAGCCGCCGTCCTTTCCCAAGTCTCGGAGATGATGTCTAGTTTACTAGACGTAGCTTATTGTACTCACTCGCATAGGCGCAGGTGGATTCGTCTCTGACTTTCACAAGAACCATTGCTTCACCCCTGTAGACAAGGTGAAAAGGTGTTATGTGAGAACTTTCTCGGGGGGTTATTCGATAGGCCTAGAGAATACTAGGTAGCTCATCTACCCAGCTTCCCTGGGTATGGTCTAACTTAACTTTTAATCCCCTTACAATTTCCCTGTTCACCACCTCGACTTGCCCATTTCTCTACGGATACGCCACTGAGGTGAAGGCCTATTGGATTCCAAATCCTTCACACCATTCTTTGGGCGACGACCTTGAAGCTGTCGGCCGTTGTCGGAGACAAGTTTTTGGGGAAGTTTAAATTGACAAGCTATGTTCTACCATAGAAATTTGATGACCTCTCCTTCGGTGATTAAGTCTAGAGGGATGGTTTCCACTCACTTAGAGAAGTAGTCAACCACTACCAAGAGGAAATTTCGCTGCTACGGTCCCTGAGGAAAAGACCCAACAATATCCATCCCCCACTGGTCGAACGAGCAAGCTACTATAGCTGTCTTTAAGAATTCAGTCGGTATGTGAGGCAGGTTCTAATGCTTTTGGTACGGAATGAAGGTGGAGACCACTCGAGTGGAATTTTGCCTGCAGTGTCGGTCAAAAATATTCGGCTAGCAGAGTTTTATGGGCTAAGGTCCTATCCTCGGTATGATTCCTACAAATACCTTCATGTATCTCTATCATAACGTAATCGACGTCCTCCGACCCTAGACACTTGAGAAGAGGTTGAGAAAAGGAACGCTGATATAGTGCGCCACCAATCAGGGTGAACTGTGCAGCAACCCCTCTTTTCAACACTCGGCACTCAGACTTGCTCGGTGTTTTCGCGACGCGGGGGGGGGGGGGGGGGGGAGCCCGTGAGCTAAGTAGTTGATGAGGGGAGCTCTCCAATCAACAACCAACAACTATATCCGAGTGGGTAATCTATTGTATCTGGGAAATCAACAAGGTCTGCATGATGCAATCATTGATTCTCCATTATGACAAGGCACTGGCCAACTTAGCTAGTTCATCGTCCTTGTGATTTCAGCTCACAGTATTTTATGGAGAGTAACTTCCCAAAAGTGTAGTCAGAGCTTCTCGAAGGCTTGAGAGCGTAATCTCGTAATTTTTCATTCCTAATCTCGAAGTTTCCCCTCATCTACTGAGCTACTAGTTGAGAATAAGAGTAAATCGTGACCCGGGAAGCGCCAACCAGCCAGGCCGCCTGGAGTCCTTCAAGCAAGGCTTCGTATTCGGCCTCGTTGTTGGAGGCTCGGAAGTCGAGTTTGAGGGAGAGGTAGAGTATGTCCTCCTGAGGTGATATGAGGAGTACTCCTACACCACTCCCGTTTTGATTGAAAGCCCCGTCTACGTAGACCTTTCACCCTTCTCATTCTGTCTGTCCCAGTCACTCCGTGAGAAAATCTACTATCACTTGTGTTTTGATGGCCTTCTGGGGTTGGTACTAGATATCATACTCGCCCAGCTCAGTGGTCCACTTAATCAATCTCCCCGAGGCCTTAGGATTGGTCAAGACCCGCCCTAGACTGCTGTTGGTGAGCACGGTGGTAGGGTGAGCCGAGAAGTATGATCTCCACTTTTAGGTTGCTAGGGCTGGCCCTAGGGCCAATCTCTCCAAACTGGTGTATCGTCTCTCCGCGTCTTTAAATAAGTGGATAAAATGTACACAAAGTGTTCTACCTTGTTTTCCTGACGAAGCAAAACCGCGACGACGACCACTTAATTAGAAGCCGCGAGATAGACTCATAGCCTTTCTCCTATTACCAGCTTGGCCAAGAGAGGTAGCTGAGCCAGGTATGCCTTTAGCTCAAGGAAGGCTTGGTCATATTTTTCGTCCCTTTCAAACTTAGTTGTCTTCCTTAGCACCTTAAGAAAGGGTAGACTCCATGTGGCTGAATGGGAGATAAAGCAAGATAACATCGTTATCCTCCCCACCAGACTTTGAGCTTCGCTGAGGTTACATGGTGGTGGCATGTCTTGTAAGCTTGAATCTTCTTTGGATTGGCTTCAAGTCCTCGCTCTGTAACAATGTAGCCCGAGAATTTCCTACTAGTGACTTTGAACAGGCACTTCTCAGGATTGAGTTTGCACTCGTATCGCCAGAGGGTGTTGCAGGTTTCTTCTACGTCCTGGACAAGGGTTTCTACCCACCTAGACTTGATAAGGATATCATGTACGTAGATCTCAATCTTCCTCCCAATCTGGTGCTTGAAGATGTGATCCATGAGCCATTGATAGGTGGTCCCTGCATTCTTCAATCCAAACAACATGACAGTATAGCAAAAGGTCCCATTTGGGATTATGAAGCTAACCTTGTCCTAGTCTTCGCGAGCCTGCGAGATTTGGTGGTACCCTTGATAGGCGTCTAGCATGCAGATGAGCGCACACCCGGCCATGGAGTCCACCAGTTGGTCGATGCAAGATAAGGGATAACAATCTTTTGGGCAAGATTGGTTGAGATTACGAAAGTCGATGCATACCCTCCATTTGCCTCCTGGCTTGGGGACAAGGATCGCATTTGAAGCCAAGTTGGGAAATACACTTCCTTGATATACCCTACTGCCAATAACTTGTTTATTTCGGCTTGGATGACTTGGCTCTGCTCGTAGGAAAACTTCCTCTTCTTTTGCCATACTGATTTGGCCTTAGGTCGTGTGTTCAACTTATGTACCATTACCGTGGGAGAAATACGCATGACTTCTTCAGAGGCCCAAACAAAGACATCATGATGACGTGTGAGACAATCAACCAACACCTGTTTACTAGCGACGTCTAGGTTTGAGGCAATCCTCGTGACTCCTTCAGACTTGTTAGGAGGAATGCGTACCTCGTGATTCCCTTCTTCAGGTCGAGTCAGGGGGGATTTTTTGGAGACCTATAGGAAGGTGCGCCCAATTTTGCGAGTTTTCCTGGCATTCACCCGGATTATGTCCACGTAGCACTTTCTGGAAGCCAGTTGGCTTCCTTTGATCTCCCTGGTTAGCGTTCTGACCGGGAATTTGAGTTTCTAGTGAAAAGTGGAGACAGCATCCGGGAAGGCGCTCAAGGCGGGTCTACCCAAGATTACATTATAGGAGGACTAGGCATTAACCACCAGGAAGGTGGTCCGTCGGGTTCATTGCGCAAGGTCTTCCCCTAGGGACAGGGAGAGGTGGATTTGCCCCATCGGTTCTACTCGATGCCCTGTGAACTCGTAAAGGGAGTGTGGATGCGGAGCAACTCCTCGTCCTCTATCTAATTGATTGAAAGCAGCTTTGAAGATGATATTCACAAAGCTTCAGGTGCCCACGAACACTCGCTTCATCATGTAATTGGCGATTAATGCCTAGATCACCAATGCATCTTCATGAGGAGTCTCAACTCCTTCTAAATTGATGGTGCCAAAGGAGATCAGGGGGTCATCGGTGGGACCTAGTTTGGAGCTGATCCCATACTTTTCCAATCTCCTAGCATGGGATTTGCAAGCCCGAGTGTAATGCCCATCTATGGGGACTTTGGATATAATGTTGACCATCCTGGCTAGGTCAATGTTCTGCTTGACTTTGGCTTCATCCTTTCGGTGTGACTCAGCTGGCGCCTCCCTACAGTTCCGCGAACCAAGCCCAGCCTTCGGAGAGCGATCTCGTCGATTGCTCCTCGACCTTGCCTCTTCCTCGTTCGTGCCGCACCTTCGGGGGTAGCGTTTGGAGGACATCCTGGTCGCCTATTTTCGATCCGCCTTCTTCTGTCTGCTAGCTTTCACAGCTCCCGGGCATACTGTTGGCATTCTCGAGTGAAGTGCGTGTTGGTCTGATGAACTCGCAATAAATCTCGAGTCGTGATTCAGGCCTGGCCTGAATCAAAGAGTCCACCATTTGTACTGCCCTTTCCCTCATGGTCGTGAAATCCCTACTTTTGGGGGACAGTGGTGCCATCCTCTCCGCTAGAACATGCAAGGGTGTAGGAGCTAGTGCGTCTTTCTTTTTAGCTAGATGGGTTGTACTTGAGGGCTCTGACTTGTAGCTCGTCAAAGTCGCTGGGGGCTTCTTGACCAGGGATCTAAAAACATCTCCATTGACTAACCCTTGGGAGAAGGCGCTGACTAAGATTTTGGGGGTGATCGAAGGGGCATCCATTGTTAGAATATGGAAAATTAAAGGGCTAAAAGGCGATTAACTTAAGCTTTGGGGGCCCTTGTGAGAATAACAACAATGCAGGGGGGTTTTTGTAAAAGATCAACCCTTTTATTTTACCCCAATTCCTCTTCCCTGCCGCATATTTCGATTCCCCTTTTCCATTTTAGGGTCTACTTCTTTCTCTTCATTCCTCGCGATCCCTAGCGCCGCCAAACACCGATCTCTTCCTCTTCTCCTTCGTCTTCTTTCCCTCCTCCTTTCACCGTGCCGCCGACCACGCTGGCCGATCGGAAGAGTCTTCTCCCAGTGAGCGCACGTCGAGTCGAGGTCCACCTCCTCCGCTCCATCTCTTTCTTCGGTCGAACCACTCGGCAACGCAGCCGATCTAGGCCAAACTGCGACGATCTAGGGCGAGACATCACTTTTGTGAGGGGATCTGCCTTCTCCCTTCAGGGCTAAGCGGTCGCCGTCGCGAGCAAGCGAGGTCGCCGGATATGTTCCCTACTCGATCGCGGCGAGGTGCACCGGCGCAAGCAAGGTAAGGAGATTTCGCTTTCTTGCAGTAGATTGAGATAAGAAGATGATGATTCGATATGGAGGGTTGCGATCCTCTAGTTTTGGTTCCTGACCGCAATAAGGTTGTGATTGGGGCATGAATTTGGGTTTTCATCTCTGTTGGAATTGGCCTTGTTGTCTCCTTGGATCGAACCTGATTTTTGAGTTCTGTTGATTGGGATTTTGTTGGTCTTTTCTTTTAGCATGAATTCGATGCGATTCTTGTTTGAATTTGGGATTTTTCATGTGGATGTTGTGCTGACCAAATTCTTAGATAAATTCGGATTTGGGTCTGAGCTTCTTGTTCTCTTTCGTGTGTTCTAGTTTTGGAATGGGGTGGCGGCTGTGGATCAAGTATTGGAATGTTGCCGTGTGGTGTTTTTGGAGTAGGTGAGGATTGGGAATTCTGTTCTTTTTGTTGTGTGATCAGAGTGTGGATTTGTATTTTTGCCAATCCAATGGGTTGGGCTGTGAGATTTCGGTTGGGTTCACAGTTCAATGTTCGGTTGGGAATTTGTGATACATGTGTCATATGATGCTAGGTTGTGTTAGTCTAGATTGATAAGTGGGTTAATTAGTTGAGATGGATTGGATCTCGGTTAGGGTTGGACTAAACCTAAGTTTGGATCCAATCGCGAAAACTTAAGCCTATCATCTAATTAGATCTAATTAGATGAGAAAGGTGATAAGGTTAACCCGGATACGATTTAGGGATTTGTTTAGCTACTCAATAGCGGATATGATAACTAACTATATCGTTTGATACAGGTTATTGACTCGGTTATTGGGATTCCAGTTGCGACAGATATTATTCCAGACGGGGGTTCTCTTCATTTCCGGATTTCTACATCGGAGGCGGGTATCTCTGACTCTTCTTTTAGAATTGTCACAGATATATATATACTTGATATGCTTGTTTAGTAATAGAGTAATAGATTGTGGCATGACTCTTATATTTGTTTTGCTGATGTTGTTTGTGCCACAACTGACATGTGATACCTATACCTTTAGGACTTAGGTTATGGTGCATTATCCACGAACCTTGCATATCATGTTGATATAGATGGACTAGATAGTGGATGTTGTTTGACCAGTATTATGCATCATCGTGCACTGTGCATCACTGTCGATCAGGGGCCCCTTTTGGGTGAGCTAGGTCGACAGTCATATTGACCTACCCATACGACCACTCATGGGTTAGTGGTTGACGGAGTATGGGTAGTGTGCTCTGTGCTGCTTCGCTCGTGCACTCATGGGTTAGTGAATCGGAGCGTGATAGCAGGCAGATGTCCCTCCTTGAGTTGTCCAGATACCAGGAGATGAGAGGGAGAGGTCTCTCCCCTATTTATATACATGGGGTAGGGGTAACACTCAGACAGAGATGTCCTCCACAGATGGCCTTAGGCTGATAGAGATATCGCTAGGATAGGCCATGGAGTAGAGGTGTTACACCGACAGCATTCCGTCTACTCGATCGCTCAGGAGTAGTGATGGCAGAGTATGGACGGCAGTCACAGCCCTACGTCGGAGGGTGGCCTCCGCTCAGCTTCCTCCAGTACATAGGTGACGATGTCTGACCGACGGCAGGGGTGACCATGTCATTGCACTTTGTGTATTCGTTTATTTTGCCCTTACTTGTGCTTGTTTTTACTTGATGCTGCATTTGATTGACATGCACTTATAGGAGACCCTTATGTCTGGTCTTGGCGACTCTGCTACTTTGGTATGGTAGTTATTATTTGCTCTTGGCGTTGTTTTTATTCTTGCCTATGCACGTGTTATTTCGGTAGTCTATTACCCTGTTGCTATCTTAGAATATCTTGTATATATATGATGAGATATTCGCTGAGTTCTATGACTCATTCCGTTAGCTCCCTGTTTTTATTTCAGGATGATTGACTGGAGCATGCCCGACAGCCTGTCCCAGTTCGCGTACTTGTCGAGATGTCTTCGAGATTTACCGTCTAGTTTGTTGGTAGTGTTTTCTTTTGTTTTCTTCCGCTGTTACTTTTGTGTTGGATTTAGTCATACTATACGACAGTATAGTTGTACTTTTGTGAGACCTTTATGCCTTGTGTTTTGTCGTAAGTCAGACCGGTCCGCAGTTAGATATGGTTTATTCGGTTTTATCTTATGTTCTGTCTTAATCTGAGGCCTGAGGCCCAATTAAACTGTGTGGTTGTGATTTTATGTGATGTATGTATGTGTAATTGTCCGCCGGACAGGGGAGGTGCTGTCTGATTTTCTATTGGATCAGCAACTCCTGAGGTCTCGGGGCGTGACATCCATGGCCATCCAGTTGAACCGCTGCAAGTACTCCTTCAAGGGCTCTTTAGGTTTCTACTTGAGAGCAAACAGGTCGTGTGGAGTTTTCAGATATCGCCGACTGGGAGCAAAGTGTCACATGAAGGCGGTTTTGAAGTCTTCGAAGGACCTGATCGACGAGGCTTGGAGGCGATTGAAACATAGCTGTGTGGAGCCTAACAGGGTGGTTAGGAAGGCCCGACATTTGATTCCATTCGTGGACTGATGCAACAAGGACGCATTTCGAATTTGCACAAGTGATCTTCGGAGTCAGTCGTGTCGTTGTACTCCCCTATTGCCAATGTTTTGAAGTGTCGAGGTAGCTCGTCTTGTAGGGCATGGGATGAGAATGGCATACCTAGTTTGCTCTTAGCCCAGCTCTCAACATGTTCTCGACGTGTTTTTCCTTAGGAGGGCTCCGGTGAGGATCTTCCGCGAAGGACCTGGAAGATTCTCCCTGCATGACAGAAGTGTCCAGAAGAGGAACGGGTTGTCTCCTTGAGTGTCAGTGTCGGCTGGGCCGACTTTTGGGGTATGATCGGCGTTGCCTCCCCGGTGGGGATCACCCTGGTGGGGGATTGATAAGGAGGCACAACTACTGACGACATACGTCCTTACAGCATAGCCTGTACCGTGGAAGCCACCAATCGGTTCAGCTTTTCTCTTGTCATGGCAATAAGATCTTGTTACTCTCCTCTTTCGGTGTTAGAACATCTTGTGTTGTCTATCGTAGGGTTTCGGGTTTTCTTAACTCAATTTTCTCAGAGACGATGCAAATTTGATACTACCTAAACTCCTCGGAGGCCAACTCAGTGATGCTTCTCCAGATAGAAGAACGGTAAACGTTATGGTTGGACGGATGAGTTCTATTAGGTGGATTTGAAGAAAACATGAGTTAGGAGAGTGGTGCAATCACTCCGACGCTCAAGTTAGGATGCCCCTGGGGCTATGGTGCAGTGATAGGGCGACTAGTCGTCATCCCAGACATCCGCGGTTCGATCCCCAGTTACGACGTATTTGCACGAATTTTTCCTCCAAATGGGGCGCAAACCCTAGGACACTAGACTTCTAGATCGCCCACCAGGAGCGCTTCCCGATTTACCCTGGTGACCGATGGAAAACTTCCGTAGAGCCGGGTCGATCACCCCAGGTTCGTCTACTACCTGGTCCAACATTTTTTTGGACCTTAAAGAATAAGAAAAGATAAGATGTTGATTAGGTTTATCTCACATACCTTCTATCGTAGATGAGAGTATTGTTTTTTAGGGGTTACAAGGAAGAAATCATGTCTTACGTGACTCCGTATGTTTCCTTGTCGTTATCCCTGTATTTGCAATTTCTTTATGGCGTGTAAATGGGGAGTAGAAAGTGAGGCGACGTTATTGTTGGGACCGGGTGCATGCCGACGCGGACACGTATTGTAATTGTTACATAATTACATGCAGCGGAAACAAAAGCATGAATACTTTTCTAAATTATTCTAACACATATCCTAAGCATGCAATGTGTTCACATAATCGTAATATAAAATTTTTGCAGAAAAGGAGATTACTCTACGAATTACCTTGCGTAACTTGGAAGAAGGGACGAGATCCAACCGTTAACGTCCCTTGAAAGCTCTGCCTCTATTCGTATCCACGCCGAGTATCGTCGGGATGACCACGAGTTTCGTGTTCACGAGAACTACTAGATTCTCCGTGAACACGACAAAAACCGAGAGAGTAATCAAATCGAAAGACTCACCACCAAGGTTGGCCGAAGAGGAAGATCGTCGCAAGGAAGAACTTGGTCGCCTTAATGCTTCTCCTTGTGCTCACGGCAAGAAGAAAGAAGGAAGGCCTATGGCCGACCAAGAGAGAGGGAGAGAAGAAGAGGAGAGAGCCCAAGCAATTCTTGGATTGGTCCTCTTCCATGACACCCCTTGGGTCCTTTATATAGGGAGAGGTTTCTTAATTCCCAAGCAAACCTCTCCTTGATTATGGAATAATTTCTCAATCAATCCATAATCAAGGCTCTCATGATCAAGCTTCTTCTTCTTGATTATGGAATAATTTCTCAATCAATCCATAATCAAGGCTCTCTTTCTTTTGGCATGATTATATAAAATTTATTAAACAAACCAACCATGGGTTCATTATATAAAAATTTATAAAACAAACCAACCATTGGTTCATTATAAAAATTTATATATATAAAATTTATATAACCTTTTATAAAATAAACCAACCTTTGGTCTATTTTATAAAACAAACCAAAATAGCCTTATCCTCTTATGGTGGTGGCCAGCCATGACATGAAGAGAGGAGGCCCCCTCCTTGGCCGGCCCATCTAACCCCAATTGGATCAAATCCCTTAATGAATTAAACTTATTTAATTCACCCATTAAGTCTTTAAAAGACTTAGTCATTCTATGCTTCCGATGCGTCTGAAATAAATTCAGTTTTGACTATTGTTTGGACTTACAAAAAATAGTCTATCTCGATTGGAGAATCCAATTCTCAACTCGTTTTAAATCCTTCGAATTACTCGTTATGCGTGTGACCAAATAGACTTTCAATTTATGTTGGTCGTCCATAATTAACTAATTAATTATAGAACGATCATGAGTGACACCTAGTAGTACATCATGATCCCCAATTAATTGAAAGATCAACGGTTGACCTCAGAAATGATTCTGAAACCCTTCAGCAGCTATAATGAATCGTGCCTCATTCCCTTCACCATCTTATACCCACTTGATTCAGGACATGGTCTATGTGTGTCAGTCCCCACTAGGCTGACTACGTCACACCTAGCCCAAGTAACGTTTCCTCGTCCTATGGATTCTAATTACTCTCATGTATTTAAGAGATTCATACTCTGAATATGTCATGCTCTGGCCAGAGACTTCGAGTAACAATCCGACGATAGACCTCGGGTATACATCTCCTCGCAAGGAGTGGTGAATCCTTTGTAGGTTGTTCAAACATCTTCAGGCACTTCGGCTTATACCCAATCATCCTGGGTCCACACCTCCTTGGAGATGCTTGCTTAAGATGTCAAAGTATAAGTCTCCATGACCAAGATGACTTGAACACCGCAAGTCAAAGGAACATCGCACTTAAGCTGCAGTAAGAACTTCACTGACATATCTATATGTAGACTACCATATGAAGTTTTACAGCCAGTCACTCCAATGAACTAGTTCCCTTAACTAGCATTCATGTTTATCTCCGAACATCTCCATGTTACCAGCTAGTGAGAATCAGCTGATTAGAGAATAATCCATGCTAGTCTCAACAAAATTGATAGTGTCCGTATTTATCAATTCATCGACTAGGGACAATTTCAATACTTCACAATTGCACATATAGAGATAATCACTAGTTGTGAATTCATCACAAATTCTCTCATGCTGTGAATTGTATTACGGACATTCAGTAAATGAGCTTAAGATCTTAATCAAATAATCATGTATACTCAAATAGTGAATATTCACAATTGCCTTAGGACACTTCTCTCATGTCACTAACAGTTATGAGGCTACATGTTCCCGTCGGTGTTTTCCCCCACGTTCTCAATAACTGTTTTGTCCTTTTTGCGGAGTTGGGAGCTTGGCTGGCAAGTCGAGCTTCCCGCCTCAGGACTTAGGGTTGGAGGTTTGCCTCATCGGTCCTAACCGGGAGTCAGGTATGAATCCTCGATCCTAGAGGGCTCAAGTCGAGCGCCTGATTTGGGACTCGAGAGGCTGACTCGGGACTCCAAGTTGAGGCGTGGTTGGGTTGCTAGTGCGGCACGACCTTGCCCGGCTGAGCACCCTTGTCAATTCTGCTATGCTGATGTGGCTACATACTTGGCTCACCTATTCTATCCACAGTGTCATCCTCGGTTATTAAATAATTTTTTCAAAAAAATATTAGAGATGATGATTTCTTTTCTTATTTTCTCTTCAAATATTCCTTCTTGTTAACCTCCAAGAGAATTCCATCACCTAATTAACAAATGAGTAATAAAAAAAATACAAGTCCTCACTTATTTTCTTTTCCTAGTTTGCTAGTTTGCTGATCTCATTTCTTAAGAAAATGAAAGTAGCACGAATCTAATCCAAATCCTTGAACAATGCAAAAGCAAAACAAATCAACAAAGAATAACATTATTTATGACGACACATTTCACATAGTTTCCATTTTTCTTTCATATCAATATATGAAATAAAATTGAGAGATAGTATAAGGAAAGAACATTGTAATAAAAAAATCAGTGAAAGAATAAGATGTAGAAAAGGTAGAAAAATAATTACATTGAAGCAAAAAACAATTACTAAAAATCTAAAGAAGTAACAAATATAATACTAGAGAAGCACTAAAACACATCTTCAATAAAATAAAAGTAAACTAGAATAGAAAACTATCTTTAGAAATAATCAATTGGTGTTTGATGAATTAAAAAATAAATAAGAAGAGATGTCTTACTTGCTGGGGAAATTCGCCATTCTCCATTTGCATATTTATTAATACCTTTGCTGCTTTATGCAATGGTCTTGGATCCCTGTCACCCTATTTTAGCACAAATTTGAAAGAAATAATGTTACTTCATCTATTACATAATTACATTCAAAAGCATTTTATTAACACAAAAACTAAGGCAACCTAACAATATAATCGAAAAGGTTTTCAACCTACTATCTAATGATTTTCTTTTTTGAGGAAATAGTTAGGAATATTTTGAATCTATTAATCAACAGTGAGCTATTGATGATGTATCAGTGATGCACTCGAAGAAAATCTTATAGATAGTGTTAACCTTTTTGCACATGGTAATTTTGAGCATTTGAATTATTTCTAGTTCTTTCGAAGATCGCAAGACGAGAAAGCACTACACCATAATCATTATTGAATCAACGTTCCATTCATTTTGCATGAACTCAAACACAGTATATATATCCATTCTTTGCTCCCCATTCACTAGATAAAAAATTGTAGAAAAACTGACCTCTCCGGCATTGATTAAAGCTAGCATTGCCCAGCTTGTATTCACTGCATGCATCCTGTTGCCCTCGAGATTTGTATAGACCTGCGCGAAGAGAGTCACTTACCATCTTGATAATGTGAAAAATAAAGTGGTTAGTAAATTCTTAACCAATCAAGGCAGATGCGTGACCCATTCAAAGCCCCTGAGTTATGATATGATGCAGTAAAAGGATGATTAATTATCTTCCAAATATTCATGTTTCGATTCCTAGCTACTGTTAGTAGGAGCCCTAAAACTAATTATGTGATGATTGACTATAAATTTTTTGTATCATATTCTATCATTAATAAAGGCTTGGTTATTATATTTATTTTATATTTGTGCCAAATAACTAAGTATAATAATGTCCTTGGATAGTAAGTTCTTATCTACATCATATCAATTAGTTGAATCAATAGAGAGATGATGTAGAAAACACTACACTAAATCATTCCTAGTCGAGCATTATATTCAAGGACAATATTAATGCATGGAGACTAGCATGTAGGTCAATTGATGACTTGAGCTCACAAGTCATGGATATATGATATCAAATTGACACATGGTATACATTAGAGAATGTGTACTGAATTAACCCGCCATGAGAAAGTTTCATAGATTGTCATATAGTGTGATAAACTTTCTCATGTGAGTATTAGTATGAATAGTCCATAGACCTAAAGTCACTATGGTTCCCTACATAAGGAGTTATGTACTTTGGTATCGTCAAACGTCACCCGTAACAGGGTGTACTATAAAGGCAATCACTGGGTATGTAATGAATTATGAGGAGGGATATGAGTGATGTAGATGGGATCTATCCCTCCCATAAGACGGGAGTGATATCTGTGGGCCCCTTGATCGAGTAAGACTACTAAAATGTATGATCATGCTTAAATGAGTCAATATGAGATATTGAGCTTGTTTGTATGAGTGAGTCTACTCGGGGATCAAGAAATATAAAGATTGATCGAGGATGACACGGTCTATGTCCCATTGGTTAATCTAAATATCAAGGATAGAATGACAAAGTCATACATTGTCATAGTCACGGAGGTTAAGTCGAATCTCGACTTTCTCGTCACTTGGGTAGCAATGATGTATTGCTAGATGTCGCTCATTGCTTATGTGTCTAAAGTGGTTTAGACACATTGCCAACGTTACGAGAACCTATTGGGTCATACACTAAGGACACGATGCTTCGGAGATTAATTGATCTTAGTTTGACTAAGATTTGATCCGAATTAGATTAATTGATTAGACTCAAGTAAATCCAATTAGATTATGAGATTGAGATCTAATTTGAGTTAGACTCATTTAGATTAGACTCAAACACATTTGAATGAGATATTAATTCATTAAAATATTTAATGATTTAATAATAGAGGAAGATGAAAAGTTTCTCTTCATTGGATGAAGAGAAGTTGAAGAGCCATATGAGAAACATGTGCTCTAATTGGGATTTTATTGGCTTTAATGGAGGGAAGCTAAAGGGGCAAAAACTCTTCATATTCATGGGATGAGTATAAAAGAGTTTTTCTTGTCATTTGGATGTACTACTTGTCATTTTTCTTCCCTTCCTTCCCTTGGCCGAAATCCCCTCTTCTCCTCTCCTTCTTGCTTTGTGAATCTCCTCTTGTGGCTAGCACCACAAATGTGATTCTTCTCCGAAGCTTAAGAGATCATGTTTGTGTGGATACGCATAGAGGCACGGACACTTGAACGTGCAAGAGATCCGGCATACCTCGGACAAGCGGGATAAGCGAAGGGCACGCGCCAAAGGTATACCTATACGATAGGAATTTGTAAATTAACTTTGTATGAGTTTTCTTTCGCATGGATCGCTCGTGGGATCTATTATTTCCGCTGCGAATTTTAAATATTTTTGCCTATAGATCCCTACAGTGGTATCAGAGCCACTTGCGAAAGATCGTACAAAGTTTAGAAAAACTTTTATATGTGATATAGAAGTAGGACATAATTTTATTATGGATTGTATAATGTATGAGCATTTGTCGAGATACAAAAGTTTGTGTTGATCAAACTAAAAGTCCATAGCATCATCATATGAAATATGAAAGTGTGCTATGGTCCGATTGTACTCAACAAATTTTATAACTTATGGTTTCGGCTCATGAGTATTTTTACAATCATAATAAAGATTGATGTCCTAAATCTATTGTGTGTGATTGATGACATGGTGCATGGTTATAGTCTTAACTCCAATATGATTGGATGTATATGTGTGTGTGCATGTTGTAATGTAATTCATAATACGGCCTGCGTGTCGTGTCTTATCTCTATTTTTCTAGTTGTAAAATAGATTTAGACTCGAATGTAACTCTAGTACAAAATGAGGAGTGGAGTGTCTATTGAAGGATGAAGTTACAAGAAGAATGTCGACGACACATGACGACCGAAGGATGCACTTGGAGAAGATGTTATCCCTTGGTTGACCATCGATTTTCTCATTGACTTGAGAAGATCGTAGTATACGGGGCATAACCATGCCACATTTTACCGCTTATATGTTGATATATGCAATGTGTGTATGTGATGCATGATTAGATAAATATTTATCTTAATAAGGTCAACTTGATATGCCTACCAAAGTTTGATACTCATAAACTACCTCGATCATTTGTTGTTGAGTTTGCCAAAGCAAAGCGATACATTTTATCTTGGTAGAGTGCGAGAGGAGAATTGAGATGTCCCGTTATCGAACATTGGGTGAGACTTAACTAAGTCACCTCAATTGAATTGAGAAACTTAGAGACATATCCTAAAAGTTGGGAAAATTGGGTAAGAGAACAATTATACTAGGTCTTGGGCGATTAGCCAAAGCTAACTCGAGATGATGTGTAATGTGGATCTTGACCCTTTGTTTCCAAGAGTTGCATAAGATGTAATTGGTAAAATATCACCTACCTAATTATACTAAGTCTTGGGCGATTAGCCAAAGCTAACTCAAGATGAAGTATAATATGGATCTTGTCCCACATGAATGTAGTCACTATTTGGTTTGGAGATAGTAGTGTGGGCAAATTGAGTTTGTCTACATCCATGACTAGCCCCTACCAAAGCTCTACGATTCAGTGGGAGTATCATTTAATTAAAGACTTAATTAAATGATTTAAATATGATACTTATTTCTGTATGTTTTACTGTTGTAGATCACCATGTCATCTAACACGTCAAATACTCTCTCTCTCTCTCTCTCTGCGATCCGTCCTTGAGAAGGACAAGCTCAACGGAGCTAATTTCATGGACTGGTACAGAAACTTGAGGATCGTCCTCAAGTAAGAACGAAAACTGTATGTCCTAGAGCAACCTCTTCCAGAAGCACCCACCACTATCGCTACTCGTGCGAAAAAAGATGCTTACAAGAAGCATCAGGATGATGCACTCGATGTATCATGCCTCATGTTTGCCACCATGAACTCTGAGTTTCAGAAGCAACATGAGAACATGAATGCACATGATATGGTTGAACACCTGAAACAACTATATCAAGGGCAAGTTAGGCACGAGCGATTTGAGGTGTCTAAGGCCCTATTTGCATGCAAGATGCAAGAAGGAACTCCTGTAGGAACTCACGTACTCAAGATGATTGGGTATGTCGAGAACCTTGAAAGTCTAGGATTTCCACTGGGTCAAGAATTGGCCACGGACCTTATCCTGCAATCGTTGCTAGGAAAGTACAATCAATTTGTCATGAACTATAACATGAATGAAATTGACAAGTCATTGCCTGAGATGCTCAGCATGTTGAGAACTGCTGAACCCAATCTCAAGAAAACCAAGACCAGTAATGTACTGATGGTAGAGAAGAGCAAAGACAAATGGAAGTCTAAGGGCAAGGGTAAGACCCAAGCTAAAGGCAAGGCCAACTCTACTGTACTGAAGGCCAAAGGCGAGGTGACTAAGGGACCTGCTTCCACAGTGGAGAGACCGGACATTGGAAACGGAATTGCAAACTCTAACTAGAGGAAGTAAAGAAGAAAAGAAGTGAGACTTCTGCCTCAGGTATTTTTGTTATAGAAGTCAATTTATTTATTTCTTCTTCTTGGGTATTAGATACCGGTTGAGCATCTCACATTTATACTAATGTGCAGGGCCTTCGAAGAGTTAGATCGTTAACAAAGGGCGAAGTAGACCTACGAGTAGGCAATGGCGCAAGAGTTGCTGTTATAGCTGTAGGAACATATTCCTTGTCTTTGCCCACTGGGCTTATCTTAGAACTAGAGAAGTGCTTTTATGTACCTGCACTAACTAAGAACATAATTTCTGTACTTGTTTGGGCAAGAAAGGTTTTTCATTTATCATAAAGGACAAATATTGTTCTATAATGTTAAATGACATGATCTATTGTAATGCATGACTTATGAATGAGCTCTATGTTCTTGACTTAGAGAACCCAATCTATAACATAAATACCAAACGGTTCAAACCAACTGATTTGAACCAAACTTATCTCTGGCATTGTCTCTTAGGTCATATAAATGAGAGTCGCATATCCCAACTCCATAAGGATGGATTACTGGACTTATTTGATTTTGAATTATATAAGACATGTGAATCTTGTCTTCTAGGCAAGATGGCCAAGACTCCATTTAGTGGACATGGCGAAAGAGCGACAGACTTATTAGGACTCATATATGATGTATGTGACCCTTTCAATGTCGCAGCTAGAGGAGGCTATCAGTACTTCATCACTTTCACTGATGATATCAGTAGATACGGCTATGTGAATCTCATGAAACACAAGTCGAAATCCTTTGAAAAGTTCAAAGAATACAAGAGTGAAGTACAAAACCAACTTGGCAAGAGTATTAAGATGCTTCGATCAGATCGAGGTGATGAATACCTTAGCCAAGAGTTTTGTGACCATCTAGCGGAGTGTGGGATCATATCCCAACTCACTCCACTTAGAACACCACAGTGAAACACAAGTCGAAATCCTTTGAAAAGTTCAAAGAATACAAGAGTGAAGTACAAAACCAACTTGGCAAGAGTATTAAGATGCTTCGATCAGATCGAGGTGATGAATACCTTAGCCAAGAGTTTTGTGACCATCTAGCGGAGTGTGGGATCATATCCCAACTCACTCCACCTAGAACACCACAGTGGAATGGTATGTCTGAGCAGAGAAATTGTACTCTATTAGATATGGTACGATTGATGATGAGTCAGATAGATCTTCCTACTTCCTTCTGGGGATTCACTCTAGAGACGACTCTTTTCACACTTAACCGAGCTTCATTAAAGGTCGTCATAAAGACACCATATACGATATGAACTGGGAAGAGTCCGACGATGTCTTTTATGAGGATTTGGGGTTGTGAGGCTTACGTTCGACGTCAAGTCTCAGATAAACTTGGACCCAAATCCGATAAGTGTTATTTTGTAGGATATCCCAAGGAAACGAAGGGATATTACTTCTACAATCCCACACTAGGCAAAGTGTTTGTCACTAGAAATGACGTTTTTCTCCAAAGAGAGTTTATTTCTAGAAGAAATAGTGAGAGTAAAATCCATCTTGAAGAAATTCAAGATGCAGATAGTACTAAGGCCTTGATAGACATTGAACAAGCACCACAAAGTGTTGTGAATCATGAGATTGTCGCACAAGAAGTTGTGGAGTAACAACCTGTTCAAGTAGACCAACCTGTTCGCAGACCTGATAGGATACGTCGTCAGCCTGAGAGATACTCATTTCTCTTGTTTGACCATGATGACATTATGCTTGTTGAGTTGAACGAGCCTACATCCTATCAAGAAGCTATGATGAGCCCAGATTCTGAGAAATAGTTAGAGGCCATGAAGTCCGAAATGGAATCCATGTACACTAACCAAGTATGGACTTTGGTTGATTCACATGAGGGAATTAAACCCATTGGGTGTAAGTGGGTCTTTAAAAGAAAGACTAACATGGATGGTCTTATGCATACCTATAAAGGGCGATTGGTATCTAAAGGTTTCAAGCAAATTCATGGTATCGACTATAATGAAACCTTTTCACCAGTTGCGATGCTTAAATCTATTCGGATCATGTTTGCTATTGTAGCTTACCATGATTACGAGATCTGGCAGATGGATGTCAAAATCGCATTCCTAAATGGGAATATACTCGAGGATGTGTACATGACACAACCTGAGGGTTTTGTAGATCTAGAGTATGCTGGAAAGGTATGTAAGTTGCAAAGGTCATTTATGGGCTAAAGCAAGCTTCTCGAAGCTGGAATCTTCTATTCGATGATGCAATCAAAGCGTTTGGTCTCATCAAGAATGAAGATGAACCCTGTGTCTACAAGAGAGTTAGTGGGAGCACAGTTATCTTCCTGATCTTGTATGTGGATGGCATACTCCTCATTGGAAATGATATCCCTTCACTACAGTATGTGAAGACGTAGCTAGAGAATTGTTTCT
This sequence comes from Boesenbergia rotunda, assembly GCA_024364735.1. NCBI lineage: Eukaryota > Viridiplantae > Streptophyta > Magnoliopsida > Zingiberales > Zingiberaceae > Boesenbergia > Boesenbergia rotunda. Next base: position 85,249 of record JAGFNQ010010601.1, read on the forward strand.
CAATAAAAGACTTAGGTGAAGTAGCCTATATTCTAGGCATCAAGATCTATAGAGATAGATCTAAGAGATTGCTTGACTTAAGTCAGAGTACATATATTGACAAGGTGCTTAATCGTTTTGTCATGAAGAATTCTAAGAAGGGATTTCTGGCGATGTCACATGGTATGAGTCTTTCGAAGACTCAATGCCCCTCTTCTAAGGAGGAGAGAGACCGCATGGATCAGATCTCTTATGCATCCTCTATAGGGTCTATCATGTACGTCATGTTTTGTACTCGTCCAGATGTCTCGTATGCTTTGAGCATGACGAGCAAATACCTATCAGATCTAGGTGAAAGTCACTGAACAGCTGTCAAGAATATTCTTAAGTACTTATGAAGGACGAAAGAATATTTCTTAATATTTGGAGGCAATAAGTAGCTAGCTGTAATGGGTTACAGTGACGCAAGCTTCCAAACCGACAGGGATGATTTCATATCGCAGTCAGGGTATATATTTTTCATGAATGGTGGCGTTGTGAGCTGGAAGAGTTCGAAGCAGGACACAGTCGCAGATTCTACAATAGAGGTCGAGTATATTGCTGTGTCTGATACAGCAAAAGAGACTGTTTGGATTCGGAAGTTCATTACAAAACTTGGTGTTGGTGTGGTTCCTTGTATAGCAGACCCGATAGACCTCTATTGTGACAACAATGGGGTTATTGCACAGGCTAAGGAATCTCGCTCTCATCAGCGGACCAAACATATACTACGATGCTTTCATCTCATTTGAGAGATCATCGATAGAGGAGATGTGAGGGTATACAGAGTACCCACTGATGCTAATATTGTGGATCCTTTGACTAAGGTTTTGGCACAGAAGAAGCATGATGGTCACACTAGGTCACTGGGTATTAGATATTACTGTAATTGACACTAGTGCTAGTGGGAGATTGTTAGTAGGAGATCTAAAGCCAATTATGTGATGATTGAGTAGGGATTTTTTGTATTATATTTTATCATTAATAAAGACATGTTTGGTTATTATACTTACTTTATATTTGTGTCAAATAACTAAGTATAATAATGCCCTTGGGTAGTAGGTTCTTATCTACATCATATCGATTGGTTGAATCGATAGTGAGATGATGTAAAAAATACTACACTAAACCATTCCTAGTCAAACAATAATATTCAAGGGCAATATTAATGCATGGAAACTAGCATGTAGGTCAATTGATGACTTGAGCTCACAAGTCATGGATATATGATATCAAGTTGAAACATTGATATACATTAGAGAATATGTACTGAATTGACCCGCCATGAGAAAGTTTCATAGATTGTCATATAAGTGTCATAAACTTTCTCATACGACTATTAGTATGAATTGTCCTTAGACCTAAAGTCACTACAATTCCTTACATAAGGAGTTATGTACTTTGGTATCGTCAAACGTCACCCGTAACAGGGTGGACTATAAAGGCAATTACTGGGTATGTAATAAATTATATGGAGGGATGTGAGTGATGAAGATGGAATCTATCCCTCCTATATGACGGGAGTGATATCTGTGGGTCCCTTGATCGAGTAAGACTACTAAAACGCATGGTCATGCTCAAATGAGTTAATATCAGATATTGAGCTCATTTGTTTGAGTGAGTCTACTCGGGGATCAAGAAACACAAAGATTGATCGAGGATGACACAGTTTATCTCTCATTGGTTAATCTAGATATCAATGATAGAAGGACAAAGTCATACATTGTCATAGTCACGAAGGTTAAGTCGGATCTTGACTTTCTCGTCACTTGGGTAGCAATGATGCATTGATAGATGCCGCTCATTACTTATGTGTCTAAAGTGATTTAGACATATTGTCAACGTTACGAGAACTAATTGGGTCACACACTAAGGATATGATACTTCGAAGATTAATTTATCTTAGTTTGACTAAGATTTGATCCGAATTGGATTAATTGAGTTAGACTCAAGTAAATCCAATTGGATTATGGGATTGAGATCTAATTTGAGTTAGACTCATTTAGATTAGACTCAACCACATTTGAATGAGATATTAATTCATTAAAATGTTTAATGATTTAATAATAGAGGAAGATGAAAAGTTTCTCTTCATTGAATGAAGAGAAGTTGAAGAGTCACATGAGAAACATGTGCTTTAATTGGGTTTTAATTGGCTTTAATAGAAGGAAGCTAAAGGAACTAAAACTCTTCATATTTGATCCCGGGCCAGCTTACATGACCTGGCCCGGCAGCCTGGCGCTCAGTCAGAAAGGAGGTGGCGGGTGACCGGGACGGCCTTGCCAGATAGGAGGTCCGCGGGCTCAGGCCCCCTGGGTTTCCGTGTCAAGACCCCCATAGTCCCATAAGGGCCCTCGCCCGAGACAGATGGTTTTTGACTTATTCAACCTTGGCTTCTCGCTGAAGCGTGGTGGCCCACGTTCCGAGAATAAGCCCGAGCCAAAGGTGATGGTACTCAGTGCCCCAGTCGGCACCCTTATAGGCCCTCAGCCGGCCTCCTTACTCAGTGCCCCAGTCGGCACCCTCATAGGCCCTCAGTCGGCCTCCTTACTCAGTGCCCCAGTCGGCACAACCACTCCCTGACACCAGATTACCAGACTACTAGGCGTAGTACAGGGGCGATGTAGAACCAGAGCCGTTCTGGTCCCAAGTGGCGGGTATCTCGCCGGGGTACTGATTCGCCCGCCACACCTTGTCCCCCCATACCTGGACCACATACTTTGGTGTCAGGTCGAGCGGCGTCTAGCGGCGCCACCCTTAAGCTGACAGTGCCCCTTTCCCTAATACCGTATGTGCCGCTTTACCCTGCCATCTATGGGCATGCATTACACTGCCATCTATGGGCATGCATTACCCTGCCTTCTCTACACAAAGGCAAGTGGCAGGCGGGGCAGAACCTATCAGCTTCCCCGATCATATAAATACCTCCCACTCCGCATTTCCGAGGTACGCGCAATAGTGCTATTTCTCTACTGTTCTATTGCTTCCCATCGCCACCGTTGTGTACTGACTTGACCGTCGGAGTGCCTGGCCGGGGACTTTTCCTGGCGGATTCTAACGGTCTCTGTCTCGCAGGTTGGGAGCGCTCCAGCTCGTCACGCCACCCCAACGACCTCGCTTTCCTCGGAGACTCATCCAGCTGTAAGGGCGCCCGACTCACTTCGCGACAGGATCAATATTCATGGGATGAGTATAAAAAAAAATTTCTTGTCATTTGAATGGACTACATGTCATTTTTGTTCCCTTCCTTCCCTTGGCCGAAATCCCCTCTTCTCCCTCTCCTTCTTACTTTGTGAATCTCCTCTTGTGGCTAGCACCACAAATGTGATTCTTCTCCGAAGCTTGAGAGATTGTGTTCGTGTGGATACGCATAGAGGCGCGAACACTTGAACGTGCAAGAGATCCGGTATACCTCGAACAAGCGGGATAAGCGAAGGGCACGCGCCAAAGGTATACCTATACGATAGGAATTTGTAAATTAACTTTGTATGAGTTTTCTTTCGCATGGATCGCTCGTGGGATCTATTATTTCTGCTGTGAATTTTAAATATTTTTGCCTATAGATTCCTACAGCTACGGCGAATTTTGTAGGGATTTTTCTTCCAAATGAGATGCGCAACAGTAGGATGTTAGGCTTATGGACCGCCTGCTGCAAGCGCTTCTCGATTTACCCTGGCGGTCGGTGGGACATTTCCGTGAGGTCGAGCCGGTCATCCTAAATTCGACGTTACCAACATGATTAATCAACTGTGTGACACAATCATAATTGTAGGGTACACGGATTAGAATTGGAATAGAGTTTGCTTAGCAAACTTACGTAGAAATTAAATATTCAGAATTTTGATGAATTCTGTAAAACAAGATTCAGATACTTAAGTCGACTTCCACATGATGTCCGAACTATGCGAGTACTAGTACTGCACCAACATTATATCGAACAACTTATAAAACTGAAATATGAAAATGAATGTCAGAAAAGAAATCAGTATGTTAGTTCATTCAAAGTTGATCCGTAAAAAAATAACTTCCCAACTAAATTTGATATCTCGCTATAACAATAAAAGGAAAACGGACATGTTGCTGGCTAAAAAGGCAGTTCGATATATGCACGAAATTCCCGTCTATTATACAACCTCTTATAATGTTTATGGCCAAGAGGTTAGAGCTATGATAGAGAAAGTAAAATTATAACGTGAAATTCAACATGAATGGCGTGACACTTTTCGTGTACACGTCCGATCAATGACGGATCTAGGATTATAAGTTCGAGTGAGCCAACATAAATAATTATTATAATAATAATCAAGAAAATAATTATTATAATAATATCTTCTCTAATCTTTATAGATAATATATATTGAGTTAAAATTTAAAAAATAAAAAAATATTTTTTTTAAATTTAATCATCCAAGATATTTGAATCCTAGATATATGCTAAAATAAAAATTAGACTTACCATTAAACCCAGTACAAATATAGACTTATAATGGAGTCAAATTATATATATACTAAGAAAATAAAAATTCCTATACTAAAAAAATAAAAATTTCTATATAAAAATAATATTATTAAAAATGGGGGGGGGCGTAGCCCTCCCGGGTCCCGATATAAATCCGCCCCTGCGTCCGATTGCCGCTTGGACACCGACGGTGGCCTCCGACCGCCACCCCGAACAATATTATAACCTGGGGGGCACAATGAACCCATAGAAGATCGCTACAATTGGAGTGTCATGCCATTCACGTTAGGTTTCACGTTGAAAAATTCATGTCGTCTATCATTTTTGAAGAGATTATTTTTGAACCGTGACGTACGTGTAGGTCACACAATAATTTTACCGTTGCACTAAACTCCCCCTTCATGTTACTGGCTACTCTTAACCATAAACATTCGAATACCATAAAAGAAAAATGAACAGTGGACCCATATAATGGTGTTGATTCAGCGAAGAAGTTGGAAAAGACAAATGGGTAATAAGTAAGGAATTAACCTTATCCTGACATGAAAGATAGCTTTCTCCCCAGCCACCAGAGTCCAGTTGTTTAGATAACAGAAAGTTGCAAGCCTTTCGGATACACGAGCTGCTCTCGTATGTTCTTCCAGCAGCAAGTAATCCCCCTACTCCAAACCATGTGCCATAAGTGAAGCAAACACCCCAACATCCATACCTGTTAGAAGTTTAAATGCCTTAATAGCACTTTTATAATGAATGACCACAAAGATTTTGTTCTTCGCGATACCAAAGTAGATGGGATCCTAATTCTTTTTTATAAATTGACAATAAAAATCATTCTCTAGGCGAAAAGAAGAGTGGCATATAATGATCTATCCTAGTTTATATCTAAGGCATTATATTTAATCAACGCCGTGATTGTGAACCAAAACATGATCGCTGGAATTAGTTAATAATAATAATAAACAACTCCTTCCAGTTCCTAGGCGAAAAGAACTTTGATGCCTCAATTTAATTGGAAATTTAACAACTTTGAGGAAAAGTCCTGTATTAAATAAACGACTCCTCTTTGTCTAAAGTGAATTAATCTATGAGCAAACTCTAGACACATGATTGAGAAACATATGCAGAATGCAACAACAACAAAATGTTCTGGGAATGCATACCTCCAACCAAGCGTAATATCTTGTAAGTTCATAAGTAGCAAAACCACCATCCTTGTTCTGTGACGACCACAATTAGAAGAAAATAAAGCTACTGTTAAGTATTTTGATCTATTATTGATACTTTTACCATTAGTGAAAGGATGAAATTAACAGCATCATAAAGCTTCCTTGCTTCAATTGGATCACCGACAATCTCCGGAGAAACCTTAAATAACAAGAGAGCAGCCTACGGAAGAAAGATTAGTATCAACATCAAAAAATTTAGCTTGGCCATAGAAGATAGGAGTTACCTTAAGTCCTTCTGCTGTGCTATCTGAGGCAGGCCACTCTTGATCTGCAGTGGAAAATGGCCATGCACCTTTGGAGATGTGGCGGTACCAAAAATCAAGATCACCAGGGCAATCTTCAAGGATCTTCCAATCAGAAGAAGTGAAAACTTAATGTATTTACATATTCAATAAAGGGTAAATATCAGTAGAAGAACACAATACTTTAAGAACTTTGTTAAAAAAAATACTAACCTGTGATCTTTTAAGCCTTCTTGAGTGTTAGACCAAATTCCTCAAAAAGATCAGTTGACATAATTGCATGAACAGCAAAAGCTGTATCCCACAACTGGCTGCCATTACAGCACTGCAAATTAACAATACAGCGACAAATTCATTAACACAAACAAAAAAAAGGTACCACATACACTATTCAGACATTGCACATGATTCTAGGAAGTAAAAAAACTAATAAGAGTGCATGCGATGCATATTCTAGCGTACCTGCATTTTCATTCCATCTTCAGCTAACCATAGATAATCATATATTCGTGGAAGATGCAACTTAAATGCCTCTGAATTTGGGTCTTCAATCCAGACGCAAAGCATATTAAGTACCTATATAAATGAAGTTTCAGAAGAAAGCAACATTTCTAGCATAATTGCTGAATAAATAGTTAAACATTTACAGTGTTGGTCAGAAAGAAAAACTAGCTTGTGTTTTTCATTCACATACTATTTAACTAGTATACTAAACTGGTATACACTACCTAGAAATTTATTGAGAATCAAGTACTACTGCAATATTGCATTATGATATGTGTTACAGGATGATACTGACAATGAAAAGAAAGAAGAAAGGAAAAAGGGCATCTCACAAAGAGGAAAAAGGAATTTCTCTTAGAGAAGGCCTCAATTGAATTCTAAGTTCATAAAGGGACAATCCAGATTCCAGGATTCGTTGAGCCATTATAAAATAAATGCAAATTTAAAATTTAATTTTAAACATAAACCTTTGTTAGATAAATATGAAATATAAGTAAAATTCAAGTTTACATCAAACACCTGTTGGTGCAATCGACCCAAGTTTGATCGGGTAGATCATGGGTTTTGATGTGTGCGTCAATATGGTTAAGTTAGGTTTTAATGTTGATTTGATGTATGTGTTTGAGTCTTGCAGAACTTAGTGAACCACACATGAGAAATAACGGAGTAAAGCATCCGAGGGATGAGAGTCGAAGGAAGAGGACTTCAAGGGTGAGCCAAGGAATTAGACTTCAAAGGCATACGTGAAGGATGACATGGAGACAAGCCACGGGCTTGAGTGCGCATCCAAGGGACGAAAGCCGAAGGAAGAGAACTTCAAGGAGCAAGCCAAGGAAGTGGACTTCAAGGCATACACGAAGGGTAAACTTCGGAGAAGTTGAGAGTGACCTTGTAAGTAGGGCAATCGACTGGCAAGGGAACCAGTTGACTGGCACTACTGAGAGCGCATTGTAGCAGTTGACTAATTTTTCTGTAAGGTCGAACAACCGGAAGCAGTCGATTGGTCTGTTCGAAATCCAGCCGTTGGACTAGCTGTTGGCTATCCGTTGGCTGGACACCAGTCGACTGGCCCTGGGGCAGTCGACTAATATCGGGGCTAAGCTGTTTGATTAACAGCTCTCTCCTCTATTTAAAGTGGAGCTTGAGACTTGAGATAGGTTAGCAATTCATTGTGAAATCTTTACTCAAGTGCTCAAGTGTTCAAGCTCCAAGTGTTCCTCTTCCTCCTAAACCCTAGCTCAATCTTGTAAGGAGGAAAAGTTTTGTGAGAGGTTATTCTCCACCGAGTAGGAGAAAGCTTTAGCCGGAGATTGCCTGGGTGTGATCTACCGAAGGATCAAGGGTTTATCCACCTCAAGGACACGCCGTGGAGTAGGAGCAAGCAATCTCCGAATCACGTAATCGGTAAAGTGTTAGCATTGTTTTAATTGATAGATTAAATTTCCGCTTGCGTTAACGATTGTAGGAAGAAGTTGAATTCGGGTGACAAAGCTATTCACCCCCTCTAGCCGTGCCATCGATCCTAACAAGTGGTATCAGAGCAAGGTTGCCTTCAACGGACTAACCGCCAAGAAAAGCAAAATTATCAAAATGGTCGGCTCGCACATCCAACCGTCAAAATTCGAGGAAGAATTCTCGTGGTGGAAGAAGTTGATGGAGGTATTCTTCAATACCGACTTTGATATTATGCTAATAATGGAAAACGGTTTTGAAGTTCCTAGGGATCAAGAAAACAAGTTACTTGAGAAGATAAGATGGAGCAAGAAGCAAAGGGATGATTACTTAGCGAATTCAAAAGCTTTGCACCATCTACTAAGTGTGCTTCCCTAACAAGAAGTAACAAGGATTGGGAGCTACTCAAGTGCCAAGGACTTATGGGATAAGCTAATAGAGCTTCATGAAGGCACTTCGGAGGCAAAAATAGCAAAGAGAGATTTTCTCTGGTCTCAACTCAACAACATCAAGCTTGATAAAGGGGAGAAGGTATCAAATTTGCATGCTAGATTTAAAGAAATACTTAATGGACTAACAAGTATAGAAGAGCAACTTTCAAACCAAGACAAATTGATGAAAGCCATCAATGCATTCCTAAGAACATCAAATTGGAGCGCAATGGTAGATTTATACTACATATCCAAGGATCTAGAGAAAACTTCTCTAGAAGAATTCTTCTCAGCTATGGAGCTCCATGAAACTCGGATTGGAGGAACAATTGAAGGAGTCTACAATTCTCAAAGTATTTGACTTTTGGTCAAAAAGTCAAACATATTTGGATTTTTAATGAAAAGATTTTTTTTCTGTTAGAAAACATCACAAGAAATATGTTTGCAAAATTTCATAATTTTTCGAATTTTCTAAAAAATTTTATGCATTTCCGAATTTCAGCTCAAAAGGTTGAAATTTAAGCCTGATAAGTATCAGTCGACTGGTGCAGAGGACCAGTTGACTGAAGATTCTGTGAAAAGGTAATTTGATAAGACCAGTTGACTGCTAACTGACTCAGTTGACTGGTACCTATGTTTTCTGACTTTTATGTATTTTCAGATATTAAAACGTTGTCCCTACTTGATACCATAGGTTAATATGCTTGGTGCAATCTTTTTGATGGTGTTAAAGGGGGGAATTGAAAGGTTTAAGTTAGAATTTAATTTAATTCTTTATGTTTGTGCAAAAATTGAAAATCATGTGTTAAGGCATAGGTTAAGGGCGAGGATGCATGTTTATGTGTCTTAATATACTATTCTTTTAATTTTCAATTGTTATCTTTGTACCTAACTTAAACATATTGCCACACATCAAAAAGGGAGAGATTGTTGGTGCAATCGACCCAAGTTTGATCGGGTAGATCATGAGTTTTGATGTGTGTGTCAATATGGTTAAGTTAGGCTTTCATGTTAATTTGATGTATGTGTTTGAGTCTTGCAGGACTTAGTGAACCACACATGAGAAATAACGGAGTGAAGTATCCAAGGGACGAGAGCAGAAGGAAGAGCACTTCAAGCGCGAGCTGAGGAAGTAGACTTCAAAGGCATACGCGAAGGATGATATGGAGACAAGCCGCGGGCTTGTGTGCGTATCCGAGGGACGAGAGCCGAAGGAAGAGAATTTTAAAGGGCAAGCCAAGGAAGTGGACTTCAAGGCATACACGAAGGGTGAACTCCAGAGAGGTTAAGAGTGAACTTGTAAGTAGAGCAGTCGACTGGCAAGGGAACCAGTCGACACTATTGAGAGCGCACTGTAGCAGTCGACTGGTATGATAACTAGTCCACTGATTTTTCTGTAAGGTCGAACAGCCAGAAGCAGTCGACTAGCCCTGGGGACAGTCGACTGATCTGTTCGAAATCCAGCCATAGGACTAGTCGTTGGCTATCCGTTGGTTGGACACCAGTCGACTGGCCTGGGGGCAGTCGACTAGTGTTGGGGCTGAGCTGTTTGATTAACAACTCTCTCCTCTATTTAAAGTGAAGCTTGAGACTTGAGATAGGTTAACAATTCATTGTGAAATCTTTACTCAAGTGCTCAAGCTCCAAGTTTTCCTCTTTCTCCTAAACCCTAGCTCAATCTTGTAAGGATGAAGTAGCTTTGTGAGAGGTTGTTGTCCAACGAGAAGGAGACAGCTTTAGCCGGAGATTGTTGGGGCGTGATCCACCGAAGGATCAAGGGTTCGTCCACCTCAAGGACACGTCGTGGAGTAAGAGCAAGCAATCTCCGAACCACGTAATTGGTAAAGTGTTAGCATTGTTTTAATTGATAGATTAAGTTTACGCTTGCACTAACGATTGTAGGAAGAAGTTGAATTCGGGTGACAAAGCTATTCACCCCCTCTAACCGTGTCATCGATCCCAACAACACCCTAATGTGCATCCATGATATATATATATATTGTTGGATATAAGTGAATGGAAAGGGAGGTAGAGAGTAAAGAGGTTCCATTGTGAATGGAACTTTAGTCTCACATTGGGAGTTTCAAGGCATATTGGTTGGTTTAAATTATTTCACAAGCATGTTAGTTGTGAACAAATGCATGGGAGAGGCTCTCTCTAACGCATGGGTGCGCAAGGGGGGGGGTGCAAATCTAGGGCCCGAATTTATACTGAACCAAGTTGATTCTTGTGCATACACAACCTGCGCGCATCGAATCCGGACCGGCCGGGGCAAAATTTGTCCAAGCGAATAAACCAACGTTTTGCCACCTGGGAATTTGCTCAAATATAACGGATGCATTAACTGTTGTTTAATGAAAAATTAGTAACCTCCAAACATTTGGATCTGGATGGTAAATGACGTTAATTCGGTCTTTAATTGCTACATGGGTCTAAGCCTATATAAAGAGGTTGTGACCAAGAGCAAAAGAGATAGGAAGAGCAACAATTGTCTTCCACCTCGTTCCCAAGTCTCCGTGTATTCCCCGCTCGGTCGATTACCCCTTGTAGCAATCGGGTACTTCTTCAGTTCGCCACGAGCAACCAGTGCTTCATTGTGTTCGTGGTCCCGCTATTGTATCATGAGAAACAGATATCCATCGGAACCTCGAAGCACAGTTGGAGGACAAATCTGTTTCAAAGAAACTGCATTACGCAAGCCTCAACAACTCTTCCTCTCCAGTTTGGGAAGACCGGTTCGGGAAGTCCGGGTCGAGAATTGCGGTTCAGGAAGTTCGGGTCGGGAAGTGCGGTTCGGGAAGTCCGGGTCGGGAAGTCCGGTTCGGGACGTCCGGTTCGGGAAGACCGGTTCTGGAACTTCGGGTCAGGAACTTTGGTTAGGGGAAACTGGTTCGGAAAATTCTGCTCTGGAATTCCAGCTCGGGAGTCTGCATTCTGCATATAAGGCAACTCAGGCCACTCAACAACTAAGTTGGAATTATTTTATAATTTCAATTTATTTTTAAACTCTCCGACAATATCTCTTACAATCTTGAAACAGACTTTGTTTCTGTTGAGATGGTCACGGAAAGTGTTGAGATGAAACAGACTCATCACCAGACCCCCTTCGCCCCGATTGGGAATGTCTCAATCAAACATGGGGAAAAACTAGAGAAGTTCACTAGGTTGAACTTCAAGAGGTGGCAGCAGAAGATGCTCTTTTACCTGACCACGCTTAATCTGGCTCGGTTCTTGACCGAGGACCCTCCCAAGCATGCTGAGGTTGCTGAGGTGGAGGCTTGGACTCATTTTGAGTACCTATGCCGAAACTACATCCTCAACTGCCTGGCCGACTCGTTGTATGTTGTGTACATTACGAAGAGAACGGTTATGGCGCTATGGGAGTCCTTGGACAAGAAATATAAGACAGAGGATGCAAGGGCCAAGAAGTTCATCGTGGGTCGATTCTTAGACTACAAGATGGTGGACTCTATGACAGTGATCAGCCAAGTCCAGGAGCTTCAGGTGATTCTACATGAGGTCCACTCAGAAGGTATGTTTCTGAGTGAAACTTTCCAGGTAATGGCAATCATTGAGAAGCTACCTCCCGGCTGGAAGGATTTCAAGAACTACCTGAAACACAAGCGGAAGGAGATGAACGTGAAGGAACTCATTGTTAGACTTCGCATCGAACAAGACAACAAGGGTTAAGAGAGAAAGGTGTTCTCTCAGGCTACTATAAAAGCCAACGTGGTCGAGCACGGACAAAACTCGAAACGGAAGAATTCCAAATCTTCCAAGATGTGACCCAGAGGAGGCATTAACAAAAAGTTCTCTGGGAAGTGCTACAACTATGGCCGAGTTGGTCACAAATTTTCGGAATGCAAAAAATTGAAGAAGTAGCAGGAGGTCAACCTGAACAAGGGACCAGAAATGGAAGATCTCTGTGTCGTGGTCTCCAAATTAAACCTGGTGGGTTCAAACCCGCGACAATGGTGGATCGATACTGGAGCCACCAGACATGTGTGCTGCAATAAAGAACTGCTCCACAACTTTGAAAAAATCAGTGAAGACAAGTTATTCATGGGGAACTCGACAACCCGGACGTCATGGGCCAAGGAAAAGTGGTGCTAAAGATGACCTCGGGCAAGGACCTCACTCTAACCAAGGTGCTGTATGTTCCGGAGATTCGAAAGAATCTAGTGTCCGGATCATTATTAAGTAAGCATGACTTTTGCATTGTGTTTGAGTCAGACAGAGTTGTACTATCGAAGAATGGAATGTTTGTGGGAAAGGACTATGTATTTGATGGGTTGTTTAAACTCAATGTAATGGCCATTAGACCTAAGATAAATAAAATTGAGAGTTCTTCTACTTATATGCTTAAGTCTTCGTGTTTATGACATGGTAGACTAGGACATGTGAATTACGATGTGCTACGTAGATTAATAAACATCCAAAGCATACCGACATTCCACCTTGATCCAAAACACAAGTGTGAGACTTGTGTTGAAGCAAAATTGACAAGGTCATCCTTTCAACACGTTGAAAGAAGTAGCAAACCACTCGGCCTAATTCACACCGATGTATGTAACCTAAAAGGTACACCGACACATGGTGGGAATAGGTACTTCATTACTTTTGTAGATGATAACACAAAATATTGTTATATATATCTTCTCAAAAGCAAGGACGAACCTATAGAGAAATTCGTTCTCTACAAGAATGAGGTTGAAAACCAACTTAATAAGAAGATTTAGGTGGTTCGAAGCGACCAAGACGGTGAATATGTATCATCATTCGCTGAGTTATATGCTAAACATGGGATCAGATACGAAACAACAGCTCCTTATATCCCTTAGTAGAATAGAGTTGCTGAACCAAAGAATCGAACTTTTAAGGAGATGATGAATGGTCTTCTATTGAGCTATGGACTGCCAGATTCCATGAGGGGGGAAGCTGTGTTAATATCTAATTACCTTTTAAATAAGGTTCCTCGAAAAAAAATAGATAAGAGCTGTTATGAGTTATGGAATGGAAGACGACCATCCTACAAATCTTTGCGAGTGTAGGAGTGTCTTGCCAAAGTTTTGGTGCCTGATCCGAAAAAGATTAAGATAGGACTAAAAACTATTGATTGCATATTTATCGGACATGCACATAACTGCAGTGCGTATCGGTTTTGTGTATATGAGTCACAATTACCGGATATATACAAGAACTGGATAATAGAATCGAGAAATGTCTCATTCTTCGAGCATGTGTTTCCATATAAGACTCGAGAGGATGTTAGCTCCTCAAAACGGGTGGATGATGTAAAATACGGTAAAAAAAAATAATAATAATAAATAAATGTATAGAATAAAATAAATAAATAAATATATATATATATAGGAATATATATAAATATATAAAATATCACCATAAATAGGAGTTTACAAATTGGAAATAATCAGAGGAAAATTTTGGAAGAATTTTCTGGAATTTTTGAAAATAATTGCGGATTTAATTGGATGTTTGGAATTATTTAAGGAAAAATTTGATTTTTCGAATATATATATAATTATTTAAGGAAAGTTTATATATATATATATATATATATATATATATATATATATATATATATATATATATATATGAGTAATGATAGAGAACGTGAAATTTTAGCGTGAAACTCAACGTGAATGACGTGGCACTTTTATATACACGTCCGATTGTCGCTCGGACAGTGGCGGCGGCCTCCGGCCGCCGCCCCGAACAAACTATAACTGGGGGACGGGTGAACCGTCGAGGATCGGTGCAATTGAGTTTCATGTTGGATTCACGTTGAATTTTTCATGTTCCAATCATTTTCCTATATATATATATATATATAATTATGATCAAGTGCGGACCGGCTGCGGACGAGGCTTGCGTGGCAACGAGGAGCTGCGGACGAGGCGTGCGTGGCAACGGGGACAGCGGCAGCGAAACAAAATTTAAGCGGCTGATCATTTTCGCGACTCCCTCTCTCGCGCCCTCTCCTCCTTCCTCTCTCGCGAAACCTAAAAGTTCCTCGCTGCCGCCCTGCTCCTCATCGCCTGGTACCTCTCCAACCTCCCGGCCTACCGCACCGCCGTCAGCCCGCTCCTCTGCGGCATCGAGGTCGGCCTCGCCCGCGGCTACCTCCTCGTCGGACCCCTCGTCAAGACCGGCCCGCTCCGCAACACCGAGGTCGCCGGCGCGGCCGGGTCTCTCACCGCCGCCGGACTCGTCGTCATCCTCACCGTCTGCCTCAGCATGTACGACAGGAGTCGACGGGGGTCATCATCCTACCCGTCTGCCTCAGCATGACGCTGAATTTGCCTGGAACATTCTAACTTTTCTTTTCGCTTAACTACAATATCATTTTTATTTCATTGATGAAAAGTATCTTCTTGTTCTTGAATACTAGTTTGATTTCAATTACGAGAATATGAAAGTTCTGATAACAATTTCATGACCTGTGGTGAAACCCAATTTGTAGTGAATTTTAGTTGAAGTTAGTCTAAGTTAATTTAATTAGCTCAATAATGTAGGCCTCTTCTCGTAAGTGTTTATATAACCCTAGGGTAAATACTTAGTTTAGAAATCTAAGAAATGCTTGATTCAGAAATCTCACATCATGTCATGAATCTTGATGCCTTCAGCTAATGACTTACACATTTCAAGATTGTAGAAGACACAAAAAAAAGTGTTTGAAATTGGCAGCTGAAATATATCATACTGTGCCTTTTAAATGATGATTGTGGCCTAGGCTATGATTCCTCAGTTTAGAAAATATAACACTACACAATACACAGACATACATGCATATGAAGTCCGAGGCTCTAAAGGGGCTCTATTACTGAAGGACTTATTGAATGCTAATATCTATTTTCAGGTCTTGATACTATCTCCGAGGATGAAAGGAAAACCAAGATTGAATCACTAAAGAAGAAGGCATACAATGCCTCCTCAAAGTTCAGGAATTCTTTGACAAAAAGGGGCAGGAGAAGTAGCAAGGTCAGGTCTGTCTCCATTGAGGATGTGCGTGATGCTGAGGAAATGAAGGCCGTTGATGCCTTCCGTCAGATTCTAATTTTGGAAGAGATGCTACCTTCTAAGCATGATGATTATCATATGATGCTCAGGTTTTCACTTGCTTGATGTTTTTTTTAAAATAAATTCATTCCTGAGAATTAAGCACTGAATTGTTTCTTTCATGCCTACTTGAAGTTGGATGAAAAAAGAAATAACTTTGGTTCCCAACCCATCTATCTTCTTTTATTTCATTCCTCCTTATCAATGCAAATTTGTGATTCAGATTTCTCAAGGCCAGAAAATTTGACATTGAGAAAACAAAGCAAATGTGGGGAGATATGCTTAAGTGGAGGAAGGAATTTGGAGCTGACACAATTTTAGAGGTAATATATCTTTCTCCTATGGGTGTGTTTATTATTCATGCAAAAAAATATGTTTTTTAGTTTGTCAATTCTCTCTTTTCCTGGACTCCTTTCCTGGATCAAGTCTTAGAATACTATCCACAAGGTCATCATGGGGTAGATAAGGATGGCAGACCTGTCTATTTTGAAAAGTTGGGTCAAGTTGATCCCAACAAGCTGATGCAAGTCACAACCATGGATCGATATCTTAAATACCATGTAAAAGAGTTCGAAACGACTTTTGCTGTCAAGTTTCCAGCTTGTTCAGTTGCGGCAAAACAACACATTGACCAGAGCACTACCATCATTGATGTTCAGGGAGTGGTATGCTTGAAATGACTTTTGCTTCCTTTTGAAATATATCAGTATTCATCTTTTTACAAGCATGATTTAGAAACAAAATGAAAGCATCTGCAAAGGATTGTGCTATAGATGAGATGTTTTGAACTTTACAAGTCTATTATATCTCCTACTTTTTTCTGGAAGAATTCAGATTTGACTTGGACATTTCATTTTTCTTTGTTTCTTGTCTCAGATATCTCTATTTGTTTCTAATTTATGTGACAAATTTAAATGTAGGGTGACAAATTTAAATATGTTTTTTCTTTGTTTCTTGTCTCAGATATCTCTAATTTGTTTCTAATTTATGTTCCAATTGTGGACAAGGTTGTGGATGCTAACTGGAACAAAAAGTTTGACGTCCCTAAAGGTCCATATTGATGCAAGATTCAATCTTTAAGCTTTCAAATTATTATTACTTCAGAATTCTTACTCCCATTTATGGACTTTATTTTTCTTACAATCCACTTGAATTACAGATTCATATGCTGTCTCTGAAATTTACAATGGTCCTGATGGATTTAGTAATGGGATTCTTTCTGGGGCCATGGCTATTGTCATGGGGGTTTTCACCATGGTCCGTGTTGGTCGGAGTATAACAAGGAAGATTGTTAATGCAGACATTGACCGCTGTTCTGGCAAAATGCACCAGAGGCAGCTGCTGGCACCGACGACGGTTGAATACTCATGCGTATTGAAACGCCTGGATGAGCTGTAAGAGGAGGTAACTGTTCTTGACAATAAGCCCACTGAGATGCCAGCTGAGAAGGAAGAGATGCTAAATGCAACACTTAGTCACTGTCATTTCTGTCATAGTTCTGAAAGAGGGATTGAAGTCCATTTATTAACTGGGCTTCCTTGATATCGTGCTTTTTACCATCTCCTTTGTCATTTGATGAGTCTGAATCTTCATTTGTAATATGGGGCTTCTTACTGACATGCAACACCGATCGTGATTTGACGATAAAATTCGGTTTCATAGATGCACTAAGTTTTCCTGTAACACAGGCAAATAATCAGAACCCATAAATATAACAATAAACTTGAGAAGAATCCACAAACTTTTAGTATGAAATTTTAAATTTTAGTAGTTATAATACCCCCATCTCTTGCATAATCGGTGCCGATAGTTTTGGTTAAATAGTCTGTTGCTTCTTCCACCTTCACCCAAGGCTCTGCAGCAAATTTCCTCTGCATAAGTTTGAGTTCAGCGTCAATCCAAAAAAAAAAAAAATTATAAAACACAACAAACAGATGGGATCTTTTAAATTACAATTTTAAGTAAATTATTTACAAAACACGTATATCTAAGAATCCTAAAGCAGCAATTTGTCATCAATTTATTTTTTTTAAAAAAAAATTATACCCTAGAAAAAGAAAACATATAGTGATCACAAATGCAATAAAGAAATAGAAGAGTTCTTGGATTTTTACATGGAAAGTTATGGATTTAATAAGGGCTTCATCAGCTTCATCTACCTCTTCCATTTTTTCTATCCTGTTGTGGAGAAGATGGTCATTTAGAGAGAAAAAAAAAGTATAGAAAGAAATTGCAGATGGGATTCAAAATCATAATATAAGCTTACAGATTAGTAGCCAATACACTACAATTTTTTAAAACTCACATAAACAATATTATATAAATTTTGTAATGTTAAATTCATTAAAAATTCGGGCGACAATTAGCGATCATCTCAAAATTTTGTAATATCCACACTGCTTCATACTCTCCTACTCGATGACGGTGGAACGGGAAACATCTTGTTCCAAACAAGCATCTGCTCTTTTCCTCCCCCGTTTTCCACCGATGGCGGATTTATTTTCCCCAGCACACAATGCAACACACCCTTGTGAGAAGGTAACTCGCCGATGAAGAGCACATTCTGCACCCAGCCGGCGTATTCACCAAACTTGGCCACAAAAGCCTCAGAGATGGACTTGTACAGCTTAGGACTCAACCGCGTGCCAGCAAGCTCCGGAATTAGGTATTTGGTTGCAATCTGCATACACAGCATCGTTAAAGATAGGGACCAACTCGTATCCCATTTGAAAGTTCATGAGCAAATTCAATCTAAGGTAAAATGACAAAGTGAGCCTTTCAAAATTTAAAGATATTGTAAGACCTCTAATTTGGAGATTCGATTCTGCTCACTTCTTTTGCTCAAGATCATGGTATGTTATGATCTCGAGTGAGATCGATATTGATTGATCTATCGCACAGACTTGGGTCGCCAGCCTATTGTAACAATTGTGGCTGAACAACAACGAGAACAAAAAAAAACCAAGTCTCCCTCACCAAGAAATGGCAAAACGATGGCAAAATACTATATTGCTAATAGCTGAAATTGATAGAGCTGAGAAATGAATCATACGTATCAGTTACACATTCATATAGAGTATCTAGATAATATGTCTACTTAAGAGGGACAATATTGCTACATAAATCTACTTGCTAATACATTTCCTACTTTTTCTACAGAAATAGGAGAGAGGATTTATCATCTAGATGACTCTAACATTGTTGGATTTCTTGTTTCTTTCTCAATTATGATCAAGGCTCGGGTAACATAATTAAATCTAGAATAAAAATGCACAAAAACCAAACCTGCCAAACATGAGTATCGACAGGAATCACATGGTGTTGATCCAAGGAGAAAAGAGCAATGCAAGCTGCAAACCTTAGGTCCCACCCCTGGTAGACCACAGAGAGCATCAATCACCTCTTCAAGCTCCAGACCACGAAGAGAGGCAAGCCACTTGGCGCCTCCACCAGGTTTTCCTTGCAAAATCTTAACTGCACCTACAATATATTTTGCCCTGCTTGCAAGTCAAGGAGCTCTTAAAGCACGCAGAAATTTAACTAAAGAATAACAATGTAGAGCAACATTGACTTTTATCCATCAACAGAGCATACAAGAGGAAGAGTCAGGGAAAGCAAAGTAAATGGAGACCACCCGAAAATACACGAGAACAAGGTCACTAGTCAAACAACCTTAAAGACCAATCCAATGTCTATGTAGACAATACCAAGTAGTTAATGATAACAAATATGGAAGCTAGTTTTACTTGCTAATGATCCGACTTCTATTCCTGACTTTAATGAAAACTGATCCAATGGAATTTCAAGCTTCCTCACCGTCGGAAATGATCGCTTTTATGGCTTCCAGTGGAACACGAGAGGAAGAGTAAAACAGGATCCAAGAACAAGTGTCGGCGGCAGCGGAAGTTCACGGCAGCGGAAGTGTCGGCGCAAGAACAAGTGTCGCTTAAAGTTGACGGCAGCCAACTTCACAAAATCGCTGAGAAAGCAGGAGAAGCAGCAAAATTTGACAAAAGCACAGAAAAATTGCATTCTTCGGCGACTTCGAAACAAATGGTAGGGCTTCAGCGATCGAAGGAACAAAAGGGCTTTGGCGACGAGGAAATTACAGAAAAAACACAAAAAGCCGAACGGAAAATGATACCTGCTTCGGAGAGGGGAGGAGGAGGAGGGGAGGAGGCGGGAGGCAAAGGCACGAGCTCTAGGGTTTCTGCCGGCAGGAGGGATCATTTTCCGTTCGTCTAGGGTTTCCGCTGCGGGCGCGAGGGCCAGGCGCGAGAGAGGGAGGCGACGTGGTGGGGGATCGCCGAGAGAGGGGCAGGGGTAGGCGCGAGAGAGGGAGTTGCGAAAGAGGAGAAAGAGCTTAGGGTTGCAAGGTTCGCGAGAGAGCTTAGGGTTCGCAAGGTTCGGGAGGAGAAAGAGGGCTTCGGGCGAGCGCGAGGAGTGGAGTTGCGATAATGAAATCACGCGGCTATTTCTTGCGTTGCCACGCTGGATTCAGGCCACGAAGACGAGCAGCGCGACGCCGCAACCACGCAGGCGTCGTCCGCATTTCGTCCGCAGAAGTGGTCCGCACAGGATCACTTCTGTATATATATATATATATATATATCAGTCTCTCTCTGCTACGGACGAGAAACTGCGGACCGCTGCGGACGATCCCCCGTGGCTGCTCGCGTGGCTGCGCTGACTGGGTTTTTTTTGTTTTTTGTCCGCTCACCTTTTGTCCCAAAAAAACTTCGCGAGTTTTCAGCTTTTCCCGCAGCCCTCCTCGCGCCTCTCTCAGAAACCCTAGGCGAACGCAATCGGACTCCCTGCGGCGGCGATTCACCCCTAGGCAGCGGCGATTCACCCCTCCTCGCGTCCCGCGACCCTCGCCCGACGCCTCCCGAGCCTCGCCCGGCGCCTCCCTCTCTCGCGGCTCTCGAACCCTAACCTGCGGCGCCTCCCTCTCTCGCGTCTCTCGTCCTTCGTTCGACTAACCGCAAGAACCAGGTACCTCTTCCATTTTTACATTCTTAAGCTTGAGCAATACCATTGCATGGTATAGCAGATCTGCCATCTCGGATGCAGTTCGAGTTTTATCTTCATTTTGGTGAAGGGGAGAAAGCTCAAAGAAGGAGAGTCGAAGAACCAGCGCCGCCCGAGGAGGAGAAGGTAGAAGATGTCTCCGACGAGGGAGAAAGGGAAGGGGATGAAACTGCTTTTGAGACTGGAGTCGAGGTAGAGGAGAAGGAGGACGAGAGGCGGGCGGAGGAGGCTTTGGACAAGATTCCTGTCCTCCCGATCACTGGGACTGTCGACAGAGCCAAGCGGCCGGGGGTCATATTCGTCCTCGAAAAGGCTTGTCTGGAGGTGGGAAAAGTCGGAAAGGTACGCCAGTTTTGTTTTGTTTTTTTGACTTCATATCGACATCGTTACGGCGCTACGTCATCAGCATGTTGAGATTTGAGATGAATTGTCATGTACATGCTTGCATAATGGATAGGCGTTTGCAAATTTTTCTCGCTGAAAATTTGTATATTATAGCTTGTTCTTGTTGGATTCGAGCAGATTTATGAGTTTGTTCTTGTGAAAGAGGAACTGATCATGTGATCGCGTAGGCTCACATGCTGACTTCTCTCCCACCTACACATGTCTTTACACAAACAACCACTGGCTAGTCTATCATGTCACTTCGCTCATTCTTGTATCCTAACTGATATCTTTAGCTTGTTTCTAGTTTCAGAAATATGGAGAAGGAATCCCAGCACCTGCATTTCAATTTTGTAACTTTTCTTCCAAAGGTTGTGTAAGCTTTCATTCCATGTTTTATGTATACCTCAAATTTGTTCCTATATAAGCTGTTGGTCTTTTCATGTGATATTAAATATGCCACCCATCTTACCCACAGAGCATTAATTGCATGCAGAATAATCATTAGAATCAATCTCTTTGACTTGATTATTTGTTAAACAATCATTTCATCATCTTCATTTACTGCTAGTATTTCTCTTTTATAATTATGTGCTCTTTGATTGCATGAAAATTTGTTATGGTTTTGTTGATTGAATCTTATTTTCAATGCTTGCCATTGTAGCTAAAAGAAAGTCCAAGTCAGATGGATCTGAATCTGGTAACTTTTCTTCCAAAGGTATTATAACCTTTCAATCCATGTTTTATGTGTACTACAAATGTGTTCCTGTATAAAATATTGCTCTTCTCACATGATATTTAATATGCCATCCATGTTACCCACTGGGGATTAATGCATAGAGAATAATCCATTTGAATCAATCTTAGACTTCATTATTTGTTAAACATGCATTTCATCTTCATTTACTGTGAGTATTGAACTTGTATAAGCATGTGCTCTTTGACTGCCTGAGTTTACTGACGGTTTATGGATTGAATCTTAATTTCAATGTTTGTTACTGTAGCTATAAGAAAATCCAAGTAAGATGGATCTGAATTGGGTAACTTTTCTTCCATAGGTAATATATGCTTTCATTCTAGGTTTTATGTATAATTCAAATGTGTTCCTGTATAAGCTATTGCTCTTTTCATGCAATATTTCATATGCCATCCATCTTGCTGACAGAGGATTAGTGCATGAAGAATAATCATTCGAATTAATCTATTGGACTTCATCATTTGTTAAACATGCATTTCATCATCTTCTTTTACTGTGAATATTGCTCTTGCATAATCATGAGCTTTTTGATTGCCTGAAAGTTTGCTGATGGTTACGGATTGTATCTTATTTTCAATGTTGCATTGTAGCTAAAAGAAAGTCCAAGTCAGATGGATCTGAATCTGGTAAAGAAATTCTATCTAAGAAAGATCTTGCTTTACAGAAGGCCTTGGACCAGATTACTGATTCATTTGGGTCAGTAAAGTATCTCATAGTTGTCTGTTTCTTCTTGTCTATAATTTGGATCACAAGATTAAGAGATTTAATATCGACTCATTGGCAAACTTACAATTGTATGATGTCAGGTGCAAATGATGTCTCTATGATCCAAACGGCTGATGTTGGCATTGGAATAAGTGGCCAAGAGGGAAGACAAGCTGTTATGGCATCAGATTTTGCCATGGGACAGTTTAGATTCTTAGTGCCTCTTTTGTTGGTCCATGGACATTGGAATTACCAGAGAATGGCCTACATGACCTTGTACAACTTCTACAGAAATGTTGTATTTGTCTTCATCTTATGCTGTATTATGTGTCATCATAATCGACTGCATTTGGACACTACCTGGTTACTGGTATGCCTCTGCATTTTGATGCAATTACACAAACTTCTAGTGCACTATAAGTAAATTGATAGAAGGCAATAGTTTCTTTTAGGAATTCAGAATGCTTAACTTTGATTTAATTTCCATGGCAGGGCCATCTTCAAGATAATGGGGACTGGATTATTTTGGTTGTGCTTGCTTGGCATAATAGCAGCAGGGATGCTTCCCCATTTTTCAGTAAAGGCATTGAAAGAGTACTTAATGCCGAGTGACATTCAAATTGCTAGAGAGATGGACAAGTTTCGGAGAACAAATGCGGCAAATATGGAAATTCAAATGAACAGATTCTCAACACTTCCGTTATGATGTGCTCAACAATTTTTCTTCTCTTTTAGTTTTCTTTTGTTTATTATGTATATTAGTCTATTCTTTCAGCTAACAGTCGGCTTTCTCGCCGTCGATTTGCTCATCATTTATCCAAAGTAACTTTTTTTCTTTTTTGTTGAAGAGTTTAAATTAACTGGCATTGCAAAATACGTGGTGTATGAATACACCCGAAGGGGGAGTTTTCCCTTTTCTTGTGAGTTCTCATGGTTAAGTGTAAAAATAGAGCATTCTTTACTATGGTTTGCAAAGATCTAGTAGACATGAAAAATATTGATTGTTATCAAGAAAACGTACGATGCAACATAATAGCGAACTAAAACTAAATATTCCAAATTTGTTGATAGAAGAGATGAGGGAACAAGTGCCGTACAGCAAAAATTAAGAATAACAATAAGCTCTTATCGTACAAAAAGCGGTGAATACTTCGGCAATTGCAAGCTTGCTAATTGAAATTACAGAACATGTCGCCTATGGAGGGGAAAGAGAATAAAACAATCACGAAACGTTTATGTGATCTTCCAGTTTTGCTCAAATGCACTGCAAATCCTGTTCAAACAGCATGCCGCACTCAAGGGGTATTCTGATACTGAAAAACACAAAGCAACGATAGTTTTTAATGACCAGAGCCAATGACGCAATGAAGGTAAATGACCTAAAAGCATATTAAGTTACAAGTGGAAATTAATTGTGCACAAGGAACTAAAGGTTAAACTGACAAGAAAATTGTTGACAAGTTGATATATTTAAATAATAGTGCATCGATATTTAACGACTGACAAGAAAATTGAAATAAACCATATAACATTGCAAACAATATAGTCGATCGACAAGAGGCTTACTGGATACAAAATCATCAATGTATTCCTTACTGATTGATCCATGAGCCATTGCACCAACCTGAAAAGTTATATTATCCGTCATTCGATGATAAAAGGCTCGGCCATCGAATTAAGAAAATCTCGTGTCTTTATAAATACCACAAAAACAAGCGGAGTATCACCACTAGCAGCAGCCACATAATTGTATAAGTTAACCAACTTGTCTGAACTATAAGAGAGACCTGCAAAATCGAGAAATTAGCAATCAAGAAGCAGTTTCCATAAGGATTTTAAAAGGAAAAACGAATACAAATAAATCCTAGCGAATACAAATAAAGAAAATAGATGAATAGCAGCTGAATGAGATTTCTTAATTATCATATATGATCTAAATTGTCAGAATAGCATGTTTGAGATTGATAAGAATCCAACCATAGATAATAAGCAATGAATGAATAGCATGTTTGAGATTAATTGTCAGATTAATTATCAGAATCCAAGTTCATATTCCGATTTCTTATCATATATGATCAGAATAGTATGTTTGAGATTGATAAAAAGCAATGAATGAATACCAACCATAGATAATAATAACAATCCTAGCGCATGTTGTTAGAACCTGTAACAATAAAGACAATTATTAACCTTATTTTATCAATAAACCACTATAATTTTAACAAATTAAAATTTTGACGTACCATCTATAGATGCCAAATCTGGTTCATATGTGTCGTCAACACTGTTATGAGTATTGTCTTCAATTGATCTGTTAATTAAAACATTATCATATATCCAAAAATAATAAAGTAAATTTGCATTTGGTAGTAACATTAGTAATGTAAAATTAATGAACACATACCCTTGATGTAAATTTGGACAATTACGCTTGTCATGAGATACTCCTCGATGTCCACATCCATGACATAGTCTAGAATTGGAGGTTGATTTCTCCTTCGATGATTTCAATCTCTTACCACATCCCTTTGTTCTTACTGAAGAAGGATCCATAATACCAAGGCTCTCATCCATGGATTTCTTTCTTTGACTTCTATCAAGGCATGTTTTGCTAATGTTCATCTCTTGAATTTTCTTGTAGATACAATCGAATTGTTCATCCAAGAATGTTGTCCCCTCATTAGTCAAAGATGCATCATCAATTAATACTGAAGCTTTATAAGATAATCTTGAGTGTCTTGACATTAAAAACCTTTCTGGATCTTGATCATCATTGAAATTTTGCTCCCTCAAAGTATATATTGCTCCAACTTTTGCATCTCTTGTCCATCGTTTGAGTATATATCTATCAGGCAAATGAAACACTTGGTTGACACGGAAAAAAGCTAACATATGCCTGCATGGAATGCCCTCAAACTCAAATTTCATGCAACTACATGATATGTAGTCTGTTAGTTTGTCATGTGTGAGCACCCTTGGTTTGGAAGAAGAAGCACTTTGAAATTTCATCACATGGTAAACCACTAAGTTAACTTCTATAAATTCCTGTTGCACATAATAAGCATGACTCTCGCTCACTTCACTTTGAAACTCCAGCCATTTTTTTTTTGTGTAGATCTTAACCATTTGGGTTTCCATTGGCCAGTTTGGATGAGTATTGGGATACTCATTCATATCAATATGATCTGCAACTAGCTCATTGTGTCTTTGGTGTCTTAGTGCTCTATTGAAACGGGTGATAAAATCCATCAATGAATTTTTATTTGAGACATATTTTTTGAAAAATGCATGTGAGCCTTCAGATCTTTGACTACTTGACATTCCAGCACAAAATACATGCCTAAAATATACTGGCACCCATCTGTGTCGCAATTCATACATCAATGATAACCAATCATTATTCTCCAAATTAGCACACTTGATAGTCTCTTCCCATGACTTTTCAAAATCATCTGGTGTTGTAGAATTTGCAATAACATTCTTTATGCTTTGATAGTGGTTTCGGAAAGTCAAAGGGGGTAATTTTTCTGGAAATTTATTCAGTATGTGCCACAAACAATATCGATGCACCGTTTGAGGAAAAACTTGTGCAATGACTTTTGTCATAGCAGGATCCTGATCAGTGATAATAACGTTTGGTGGACCTTTTGGCATGGCTTCTATGAACTTCTTAAGTAACCAAACAAATGAATCAGTTTTCTCATCACTAAGAAATCCACAACCAAAAAGAATTGTTTGATGATGATGATTAACTCCTACAAATGGAGCCAAAATCAAGTCATATTTATTGGTGTTATATGTTGTATCAAATACAACAATATCACCAAATACACTATATGCCCTCCTTGATATATGATCAGCCCAGAAACATCTGCTAAATCTGTTATCTGAATCAGTCTCGTAATCAAAGAAAAAAACTGGATTCTTCTCTTGCTCAGCTGTAAAAAACTCGATCAGTGTTTCAGCATCAATACCCTTTTGCTCTTCTCTTTGATTTCTTTCCAAATTTCTAATATCTTTTTCTGTACAACCTACCCCCTCAGGCCCCCCATACTCTATCTCCAATAATCGTATTTGTTGACAAGTTGGTATATTAGCCTCTGAAAATTGATTTGTCAATGTTCTCTTGGCTGCAGAAATATTACGGTGCGAGCGTAACAAATGTACCTTTGATGGAGTAGAGAGTGGATGATTGTGGATTTCTATGAAGTTACTGACAACCCAATTAGGTCCAGTTTGTTTCTTGACGAATGTAATATTTGACTTGCAACCCGTTCTAATTGTGCCACGAGCTCTTTCCCTTGTTACTTGATCAGCTTTTGCATGTTTATTTCACTGTATTAGATCTGTATGGCCTTCTTTAAAATATACAATTTGTTTCCACGTCACTTCATTTGTTATCTTATTTTTTTTGCTCGTGTGCATCCTTGAACTAAATCCTGCTTCTCGTGCATATTGGTTGTAGAAGGAATATGCCTCTTCTAGTGACGAGAATTCGATTCCAATTTTAGGCTTTCGTTCATCTGAAACTTGAGGAATGTATTCTTGATCATCAACTGTATTTCTTTCCATTTCTGATGCCCTCACATTATATTAGACAATAGATAAGTAGAAAAATAGATGAATAGAAAAATAAAGAATATAATTTATTTCTCATAAATTAAAAACTACAGTAAACTTGAAACTAAAACAATGGAATTATAAAACAACACAAATAACACATGCATGATTGTTTCACGCAGAAAATAATCATATTAACAACACAAACATAATTATATTAACTAAATTTATAGTCACACGGTGTAAAAAACAGCACATTCGAAACTCTAAACTCAGAACATCAGACTGTGAACTCAAAACAGAGTGTAAAAACATAACAGTTGATTGTCTCTATTCTTTATAAGAAATGAAGCAGCAAACCATCTAAACAACACAAACAACTTACACAAAAATAAAAAAAAGATAAGAACAGAATGAGAAACAACAAATCATCTTTTCATTATTTGAGAAACAAGTAATGATCAATTTTCAAACAACTAACTTGAAACTAAAACAATGGAATTAAATTACAGTTAATTTACAGTTAACTATTAAATTACAATGCTCAAAAATCTAATTATGGTATTTGAGAAACCAGAATTAGATTGTTAACTTGAAACTACAGTTAACTTGAAACTAAAACCATGAAATTAAAATCATGGTGATCACATAAACAGAGTTATAGAACTGAATTAGATATACCTGCAAAGATGATTTCTGTATACGGGGAGAGAGGGATGGAGCAGGGGTGTCCTCTCGGCACAGAGGGAGCAAGGTGTAATTTCGGCAGCGACGCGCGGATGGAGCAAGGTGTCCGCCTGCAGGCTCGAGGGAGAGGAAAGCAAGGGGGACGACCTTGTCGCGAGGAGTGGAAGCTAGAGATCAAGGGAAGCAGGGTGGCCTCTCGGCAGCGACCGAGGGCTCGGGAGGCGTCGGCCGAGGGTCGCGGGATGCGAGGGGGGGGGGGGGGGGAGGCGGCCTCGTCGCGATAAGTGGAAGCTAGAGATCACGGGCAGCAGGGTGCCCTCTCAGCAGCGAGTGCCCTCTCAGCAGCGAGGCTCGGGAGGCGTCGGCCGAGGGTTGCGGGATGCGAGGAGGGGTGAATCGTCTGAGCAGCGAGGCTCGGGAGGCGTCGGGCGAGGGTCGCGGGACGCGAGGAGGGGTGAATCGCCGCCGCAGGGAGTCCGATTGCGTTCGCCTAGGGTTTCTGAGAGAGGCGCGAGGAGGGCTGCGGGAAAAGCTGAAAACTCGCGAAGTTTTTTTGGGACAAAAGGCGAGCGACAAAAAACAAAAAAACCCAGTCAGCGCAGCCACGCGAGCAGCCACGGGGGATCGTCCGCAGCGGTCCGCAGTTTCTCGTCCGCAGCAGAGAGAGACTGATATATATATATATATATATATATATATATATATATATATATATATATATATATATATATACGCTACGTTTTGTGCGCTCCTCTTCCGCTTCTGCCACGGTGGCATCCAAATCACGTTTTCTAGTTTTATTTAATTATTTCTTTTCTGTTGTAATTGCGTTTCCTCACGACTGTCGCCGCCGTGCCTGCGCTCGCCTCCAGCTGCCCGCCCGCTGTACGCCTGTACCCGGTCAACGTCCATCGCCTGCCGCGCCTTCTCGTGGAAGAAGAAGAGAAGATGAGAGAGAGAGGATGAGAAGTCGCTGTAGCCGGCTGCCGTCGTCGCCCGTCGCCTGCCGCGCCCGCCCGCCTCCAGCCCTCCGCTGTACCCGGCCAACGCCCATCGCCTGCCGCGCCTTCTCATGGAAGAAGAAGAGAAGACGAGAGAGAGAGAGCATGAGAAGTCGGCCGTCGTCGCCTGCTGTGCCCGCCCGCCTCCAGCCTCCTCCACCACGCAGTTTATCGGTGGAAGAAGACGAGTAAAACGTAAAGAAAATTACTTGAGAAAAAGTTAAATTTTGAAAAAATAAAATAATGTTTTTTCGTGATTTTATACGTTCATCAACGTAAATTAACATTTTTTATTTTATTTTTCAAAATTCTATTTTTTTTCTTTATTAAAATATTTTTTCT
The DNA here is from genome assembly GCA_024364735.1 of Boesenbergia rotunda. Lineage (NCBI taxonomy): Eukaryota > Viridiplantae > Streptophyta > Magnoliopsida > Zingiberales > Zingiberaceae > Boesenbergia > Boesenbergia rotunda. The sequence goes on from JAGFNQ010010601.1 coordinate 114,128, forward strand.
CAATTAAATAATTTATGCATAACCTAACTTATTCATCCGCCAACACCTTCATCGCGCGACGCCGAAGGCTTCTTCCCACCGCCGACACCTTCTTCCCACACCTTCATCGCGCGACGCCGAGGTTCTTCCCACCGCCGACACCTTCTTCCCATCGCCGTGTCGTTCCTCTACCACGACGCCGACGGCTTCTTTCCACCGCCGACACCTTCTTTCCACCGCCGCGCCCGCCCGCCTCCAGCCCTCCGCTGTATCATAACGATAAATGCGTAATACAAAAAATACGGATTTCATTTTTTTATTTTTTTTCTTAAGAAAAAAAAAAAGCGAAAAAAGAAAAAAAAAAAAAAAAAAAAAAAAAAAAAAAAAAGAAAAAAAAAAAAATATATAATATATATATATATATATATATATATATATATATATATATATATATAAAAGCTCTGTGCCTCGTCCCGTGCCCTAAACCCCACGCGTCAATCACCTTCCCCTCGCCGACTCCGCTCTCGCGCAGCACTTCTCGCGCGACAACCGGCCGATCCAGCCACTTTTCCTCCAGCGAGACCCCTTTCCTCTCTTCATCTTCGCCAACGCCGCAGCGATCACTGGTGATCTCTTTTCTCTGCCTTGATTCATCGTCGGACGTTAACACTGCCTGGTCGCCCTTCTTCTCGAGCCGGCACGGGCCGAAAGCCTCCTCCCTCGCGGTATCTCCGCTACAAGCAGGTGAGATCGGCGCCTTCTTCTTCCTAAAATCTGATGTGATCAAGCGGCGCCACCCAAGCACCAGCGTCGAACGATCGTCAGGCATCGGTGCTTCGCTACCTCTCCATGCGAGACAGTGCGGTTGCCACACTAGACTTTTCACCGTTGCCTCCATCCGCTCGAGGTCCCAGCGCATCACCCCTGCTTGCCGCCACAACAGTGGTCGCCATGAGTCTCCTACAGAATTGAAGTACCAAAGGAAGGAGGTATGTGTTGCTTTGATTAACCGGAGGTTTTGTTGAATCTGATGGTTATCAAGTTGATTTAGTAATCAAGTAACGATGGCTAGGTTAACATGTTGATGGATTATTCAGAAAGGAGATTGGATTAAGTAAGGTGTTTCGATTGGGGATTAGGATTATTGGGTGAGTTGTTTGATGCGATCAATGATTCATATTTTGGTTTGGTTAACTTAAGTGAATAAATAACTAGATTTCTTAACCAAGGTTGTAAAAATCGCTAGGCGGTAATCGGGCGGAGGACTACCGCCTAGCGCCTAGTCGGTGCCTAGGCGGTGCCTAGGCGGCGCTTGGCGGCATTAGGTGGCACCACGGTGAGGTGCCGCCTAGCGCCTAAGCGGCGCCTAGGCGGGCCTAGGCGCCGACTTTTACAACAATGTTCTTAACTGATCCTAGTAATTATTGAATTAGGGATTGATGTGGTATTAGGGATGTTATGGCTAAACTTAATCTAATTGTTGGGATGGTTTGATTAATGATGAAATTAGATGGATTTGACTAAGAGGATGTGGTTAATTAAAGAAATCCTTAACTATGGATAAATTATCATAATTATTAAGATTAGCTAAGAAGTCAATTAATTAATTAAATGATAAGGCAATTAATTAATTAATAGGATGATACATTGATGGTAGGTACTTAGTTTATGGTTTCATATTCTTGTATTTGTAGGATTGGAGCTTGATGTGATCTTCGGACTTGAAGATGGATATGATTTTCTATATTTTAAGACGGGTACTTCTCCCTTGATTCCTGTAGTTTCGTTTACCTTAAATGCATAGTTGTTTTATTTTCTGAGTAGGATTGCTTTATCTTAAATATGTTTGTCTAGTTTTCCTACTTGATACTTATTCTGTGCTTGACCTTTGAGTAGTAATTCACATTGTTCAGTTATACAGTCTCATCTCTTGGATTCTGATCTAAAGCGTACTGTAGAATAATCATTTGACCTATTTAGGGTTTAGTTGATATTAGATAAACCCTACCCAGTATATTAGTGCATGTTTATTTACTTTGGTGATGATTGTGCTTTTCGTATGTTTCTTTATTTTGGTGTTATTGGTGTTTTCTGTTTCGCATGGTTTTGGATTTAATTGAGGAGGTGTATATTAGTGACATGCATCATAGCATTCAAGCTGACGACCGCGGGCTCCTTGGTGGTTGAGACGGGTCGTCGGGTATATTTCCTGTTGTGCCACACTTAGTCGGAGTTGTGTGTAAACAGTTGATACTCCCCAGGTATTTGGAGTCCCCATAGGTATTTTGGGGTTTTAAGCCCAGGTATTTTGGCTTTTCATATCAGGGTCACGGTTGTCACGGTGTATTTGCATAGCCCCAGGTTTTGGCGCTTGCATCTTGTCCACTCAACCTACCCAATATAGCGGTGGTTGGTGTGTGTACAGTGCAGGTCATGACATCATGTGCATATTGTGCATTGTGCATTTGCATGTGTTTACTGTATTTGTTTGAGCTATGATTGTTGCATTTGATTGACAGGCATATACGGTTATGATTTGCATTTTGTTATATGATCTAGATATGTTCGGCAGTATTAGCTGTTTATGGAGGTATTAGAGGGGATTTCTGATTTTGCCCCTACTTGTTACATGATTTTCAGGTATGTTTTATTTTGTATAGAGATATTTAATTTATGTTCTTTGTTCCGGAGACTGTATACCCTTTGTTTCTTTATGCGTGTTTTACCCTTTTATATACCATGTATTTATCTACTCTTATACCCCGCAGAGTTCCATCCGGAACTCACCACCCCTTGTTCTCATTTTTGTTTCAGGTAGTCGATAGATGTCTCGTGCCGCCCGAAGATGATCCAGCTGCCAGTCCCCAATCTTGAGTAGGTTGTTTCCGTTTTCATTCTCTCGTCGTGTTGAGGTCGTGTTAGTATTGTTTTGTTTCGGAGGATATTTGTTTCTCTATAAATGTGTATTCGAACTTTCGTGTTATTTTTATCGTGTTGGTATCGTTTTGGTTTTATTATCATATCGGATGGTATTTGGGCTTTCGTTAGATATGTATTTATTTATTTCCGCTGGATTTCGATTTGCTGCGCTTAGCTATTAGGATTTATTCATTATGTTTATTATTTATCAGTTATAATATTTAACTGCGTGGTTCTGATGGTGTGAACGCCAGCCGAGTGTGGCTAAGCTATATTGTTATGGTTGAGGTGTAAGTATGTATGAATGTTTTAGATTGTCTATCGTACAGGGGAGGTGCTGCCCGATTTTCAGGTGAGCACAGGCCTCTGGGGGTGTGACAGATGAAATACCAGAGGAAGAAGAAGATAATGAACCAGTTGAGGTTACACCTAAGCGAAGTAAGAGAGCTCGGGTGAAAAAATCTTATGGAGCATATTTTATCACTTTTATACTGGAAGGTGAGCTCCAAAGTTACTCAGAAGCAGTAAACTATTCTGAGGGACCTCATTGGAAAGAGACAATTGTATCTGAGATAAAATCTATCTTGCAAAATCACACTTGGGAACTTGTGGACCTTCCTCCGGGGAGTAAACCATTAGGTTGCAAGTGGATCTTCAAGAAGAAAATAAAATTAGATGGCACAATTGACAATTGTAAGGCCAGATTGGTAATTAAAGGTTACCGACATCGAGAAAACCTTAATTACTTTGATACGTATTCTCCGGTGTCGAGAATAACATCCATTAGAATGTTGTTGGCTATTGTTACTCTATGGAAACTGGAAATATATCAGATGGATGTAAAGACGACCTTTCTAAACGGAGATTTAGAAGAGAAAATTTACATGGAACAACCCAAGGGGTTTTCTGTGCCTGGATAGAATAACCAAGTGTGCAAATTAGTGAAGTCGTTATACGGCTTGAAACAAGCTCCAAAGCAATGGCATGAGAAATTTGATAATGGTATGCAAGAAGGTGGATTCAAACTCAATGAATGTGATAAATATGCCTATATAAAAGTCACAGAAAATGACTTTGTCATCCTATGCTTATATGTAGATGACATACTTATCATTGGGAGTAATGATAAGATAATCAAATTCACTAAAGACATGTTGAACTCATGATTTGACATGAAAGACATGGGCCTAGCTGATATGATTCTAGGAATCAAAATTCTTAGAACAGCAGGACTTGTTCTTAGTCAATCCCATTACGTGGATAAGATTCTTGAGAAATTCACTAATGGTGATACTGCATTGGCACGAACACTGATAGATTCATAGATACAAGCCAACATCTAACGAAAAACTAAGGAAAAAGTATCTCTCAGGTAGAGTGCGCTCGGGTGATTGGAAGTCTGATGTACTTGATGAATTGTACAAGACCAGACTTAGCCTACGCAGTAAGTAAACTGAGTAGATACACGAGTAATCCCGGTGTTAAGCACTAGAAAGGGATAACAAGAGCAGGGTTTAAAGTATCGTTCCGTGCCGTCCGGCACGGGGCGATTCTTACCGTTCCGCTGGAGATCCGAAACCGGCACGGGCGATTCGCGTCACGCGGCGATGGGCGGAGGCGGCAAGCTCCGGAGGAAGAAACGCCAACTCGAGGAAGAAGCGCCGCGTGGCCCGTCGTCGCATCGCAGGTGCCGTCGGGGGCGTCGCGACTCCTCCGACACCGCCGGAAGAGTCGCCGGACTCCTTCGGCGCCGCCGGAAGCTCCGCCGGACGAGTTGACGGGCACACGCAGCCTCCGCCTCCCCGCGCGTCGCCCATGCTCGCCCGCGCTCTCGCCCGTGCTTCGCGGCTAGGGCTCGCTACGTGAGGAAATGTTTATAAAACATTTCCTCACATAAATATTTATCTTAATAAAATATTTAAAAATATATTTAAAATTAAATAAATTTTATTAATTATTTTTCTGAAAATTATTTTTAATGTTTCAAATATTATTTAAAAATTCTAAAAAAAATAAAAATTTAAAAAAACCTAAAAAAATTTCTAAAAAATCATATTTATATTTTGATATATTTTTTATTATTTTATATATTTATTGTTTTATTATTTAATTAATATTTTGATATTTTTATCATTTTAAATATATATTATTTAAATTAATAATTAATTAAATGAATAAATAAATAATTTTTATAATTATTATATGTAAAGTAGCATTTTATGTTAATTTATAAATTCATTATAGATAATATTTTTTATCTTAGAATAAATTTGAAGTTTGGATTCATAAATATTACGATATTAAATTTTTTTTACTTTTAGCATTTTTGCTCCAGAACATATAAAGTTTTGGTATTAGTAACTTAGTAAGATTTAATTAGAGTTATTGATAAATTAATTTTTTTTAAAAAAATTATATTTAATTTTTATAACGATATTAAGTTATTCAATAATTGAAAACTTATATAAAATTAATATATGATTTATTTTTAAATTATACACAATAAACATATTTATCTCATAATTATTATATATAAATAAAAAATTACCGAAACCGTACCGGCACGGCACGATACGATATCGGAACCGTATCGTTCCGGTATGGGACTGAAACCTCGGCACGGGTCGAGATTTTAAACCTTGAACAAGAGTACTGAGGTACTTGAGATATACTCGTGGAAACAAACCGCACTATATTAGATATCCTGCTATTATCGAAGGATACAGCGATACGAGTTGAATATCTGACATAAAAGACTCGAAGACTACGAGTGGATATGTATTCACTCTGGGAAGTGCAGCCATTTCATGGAAACTTCTAAGCAAACCGTAATAACTAGATCCACAATGGAGTCTGAGTTTGTAGCTCTTGACCAATGTGGTGAAGAGGCTGAATGGCTACGACAATTCTTAGAAGATGTACCGAGATGACTGAAACCCATGCCAGCAATTTGCATACATTGTGATTGTCAATCGGCAATTGACCGGGCACAAAGCCATCTGTATAATGGTAAGTCTAGACATATACGTCGGAGACACAATACCATTAGACAACTACTCTCAACTGGAGTTATCACTGTTGACTATGTGAAGTCAAAGGATAACTTAGCGGATCCGCTAACAAAGGGTTAAATCGAGAGTTAGTTGCAAGTTCATCAAGAAGGATGGGTTTGATCCTGGTAGAAAATGTTGGTGCAAAGGAAACCCAACCTATGCAGACTGGAGATCCCAAGAACTAGGTTCAAAGGGACAACCTAACTGCACTGACAAAGTTGCTCACTGTGAGGGAACAACCCATTGAAATAGTAAAGGATGGAGGTTAAGCATGCAGCTTTTAATGATTCAATAAAGTTATGTGGAAAAATCTTAAGAGATCACCTATGTGAGAAAGAAGTGGGGTCGCTTCGAAGAGAATTGGAGGCGCAATTCTTAAAACTTCTCGGAAAATCAGGCGTGTTCATGGCCAAGAACGAACACACTCATGAGAACTGAGGTGTATCAGGGAGAGTCCTGGGTAAGATATGTCAATGCTTACACGAACAACAGCATAATTCAAGGACATCATGTCTACTGTTAGCCAGTAAGCAAACAGATCTTCATAAGGAAGGTTCAAAGGGTGAAACCTACCTGTCCTATACTGGACTCAATTCCTGAATGCTATCACATACCTTGTTTCCATTCATGTGGGGAATTGTTAGATACAAGTGAATAGAAAGGGAGGTGGAGAGTAAAGAGGATCCATTGTGAATGGGACTTTAGTCCCACATTAGGAGTTTCAAGGCATATTGGTTGGTTTAAATTGTTTCACAAGCATGTTAGTTGTGAACAAATGCATGGGGAGAGGCTCTCTCTTACGCGTGGGTGCGCAGGAGGGGTGTAAATCTAGGACCCGGATTTGTACTGAACCAAGTTGATTCGTGTGCATGCACGACCTGCGCGCATTGAATGCCGGACCGATCGGGGCAAAATTTGTCCAAGTGAATAAACCAACATTTTGCCACCTGGGAATTTGCTCAAATGTAACGGATGCATTAACTGTTGATTAATGAAAAATCAATAACCTCTAGACGTTTGGATCTGGATGGTTAATGAGCAGTAAATGATGTTAATTCGGTCTTTAATTGCTACATGAGTCTAAGCCCTATATAAAGAGGTTGTAACCAAGAGCAAAAGAGATAGGAAGAGCAACAATTGTCTTCCACCTCATTCCCAAGTTTCCGTGTGTCCCCCGCTCGGTCGATTACCCTTGGTAACAATCGGGTACTTCTTCAGTTCGCCACGAGCAACCAGTGCTTCGTTGTGTTCGTGGTCCCGCTGTTGTATCTTGAGAAACAGACGTCTATCGGAACCTCGAAGCGCAGTCGGAGGAGGACAAATCTGTTTCAAGGAAACTGCATTACGCAGGCCTTAGCAACTCTTCCTCTCCAGTTCGGGAAGACCGGTTCGGGAAGTCCGATTCAGAAAGTCCGAGTCAGGAAGTGCGGTTTGGGAAGTCCGGGTCGGGAAGTCCGGTTTGGGAAGTCCGATTTGGGAAGACCGATTTGGGAAGACCGGGTCGGGAACTCTGGTTCGAGAAAACCGGTTCGGGATGTCCGATTCGAGAAAATTTGCTCTGGAATTCCAGCTCGGGAGTTTGCATTCTGCATACAAGACAACTCAGGCCACTTAACACCTAAGTTGGAATTATTTTGTAATTTCAATTTATTTTTAAACTCTTCGACAGTATCTTTTATATATATATATATATATATATATATATATATATATATATATATATATATATATATATATATATATAAGAGAGAGAGAGAGAGGGGGGAAAGGAATTTCTATGGTATTTTATAGGCATTCATACCATAACATACGAACAGTAAAAATTAGATGGTTATTTTTTTTAATATACAAAGGATCAAGACTTCTGAAGTTGAGGTTAAAGTTATACTTTAAAGCCAGCATTCCAACTTTTTTATGTAGCATATGTTCTTCCAGGAAAGTACAAAATTACGTCATAGGTCTAATTGCAATCAGCATTTGTAATTAACTGCATTCATCAGTAAAAATAACTCATCTCATAACATCAAAGAATCTGAAGCATCAAAACCATAGAGTATCCAGAAGGCACAAAAAACAGATACGAGTAACTCAGAAAGGATGATGATTTGATTAAATAGTTCTTTATATGATGCAGGATTTGCATCTCAACTTTTGGAAATAGGTTTGTCTAATGGGCATGCTATAGTTCTTTGTTGTTATGCACTTATGATGAATTGCCAATAATGAATCCTGTTGTTTGCTATAAAAATTGTCAGTACTCAACTTTTTGAAAGAAATCTTTTGACTTGCCTTGTTAACTGCACCCTTGCAAATATATCTAGTATTCTCATCATCATAATGAATATGCTGGATAGCAGTATTAAGAGCCTTCTCTCTCAACTTGCTACAAGGCCAATTCATTAAAATAGGTTCAACAATTTTACGAAGGAATGCCCAAACAATGTCTTGTATAAATGGATGTGGATAGTATAAATCTTCCTGAAACATACATCATCAAGCCACAAAATAATGAGCATTTAGCATATACTAATAGCATCACAACTAATTATAGTCGCCGAATACAGATTTATTTAATTCATTTTATGATTATTTAGTAAATGCACTTTCTGCTTAAGAAATTTGAGGATAAAAGGAAGAAAAATATAAGATGTAAGAAGAAATTATGAACAAAAAGTACAACATTCATGTGGTCAAGACATCCATCATTATTTAAGTGTCTAGCTCTCTAATTAAGGAGTAAGAATCTCAAGGATGCCTGGATAAGAAGATGGAAGTCAAGATACTTGGTTGAGAGGATCATAAATTACTCCCCAAAAAATCTATCTAGGCAATGAGAGGAGTAAGGACATATGTTGAGAAGATAATTTCAAGTGGAATAAATTTTAAGGTCGTAGATAACTTAGAATGCAGATACAATGAGCTTCAGAATCAACTAACAAGCATTCTCAACACATATCTTCCAAGAATAATTAGCAGTTAGACAATCATACATAAGCTAGCTCCATAATATGTAGCTCCGAACTGATATGATGACATGTCCAGTTAATCAATGGATATGTATGCTTCAAAAGGAGCATTAAAAAAACCCATCATCCAATACTAGTTCGGGATGCCATTATACATAATATCAAGAAATGTTGTCCCCTCAGGATGGACAGTTAGCTAATGTATGGGGTATTGCCATTTGCCATCATGGGATGTGGGGGTAAATTTTTGACTAGTAATCAGGTTCCACCCCCTCCCCCCCCCCCCCCCCCATGCACTGGTCAGTACTTGTGGGCTAATGGTCATCCGTAATTTACTTCCTTTCACATAACCTAGGGACGGGTTGTGAGGGGCGTCTGGGGTGAGCGTTATCATCTTTTGTCACCAAGAAATATAGTTTGGGTCATGAAAAAGTATGAAATGTGCTCATATACCCTTACTACAAAATTATGCATAAAAGCGTCAGTTCTGTATTACAATGCTAGAAGTCAAAATTGCACAAGGGACTCATTACAGATCTTATATCCCCATGCTACAAAATAATGCATAAAAGTGGCCTTTTCTATATTACTTACTATGATAGCAGTCAACTTGCATAAGGGACTCATTGCAGACCTTAACCTTTGGTTTACTACTAATACACAGTCTAGCACCTCATTTCTACTGATACATATGATAATAATCACACAACCTCAGAATTATTAGTTACTCTAAGACACATTTAGATACACTATAGACACCGTAATAAAATAGGAAAAAGATACAATGACGTGCATGATAGCAATACATCCAATTAACTAGAACTCGGAGAATAAGGAGTAGAAGAATTGCACACCTTTGCACATTCATTACGAGCCTGATTCCAATCTATCTGGTCATATGGGCAATGGAATAACTCATTTCTTAGTGATAAGATTATTGGGCTAATTGGGCCAGTAAACCTTTTCCCATATATATATGACATGGGCAAGTAAACCATCCTGCAATAGCACCATAGTCGTCCTATAAAACAAAAATATTTAAAGTTCAAAGCCTTGTTGTACTATTCAGATTTGAAGTTTGGAAATAAAAATTTATGGTATAAAGGACCATACTAACATGTAAATGCCTAAAAAATGTGACCATGATTAGAGCTTGTTATATTCCTTCTCTTAATGCCATCACTTCTTTGCACTTTTCTTAAAGATACTTATTTGTTGCATCCTAAAGGTCATTATTTAAACCACCACGTAACAACAACAACAATCTAGTTTTTCTTTCACTAAGTGGGGTCAGCTATATAAATCTTCCAATTTTATTGAGATCAATCTTCTATTATATTATTATCTATATTTAAAAGAATTTTAATCAATTTTATCGTTGTTAATCAAGTTATTTTTGGTCTCCTCTTCCTCTATTAATGTGCTTATTTATCATGATTTCACATTGCCTAACTAAATTACTTATTGAACACCTAAGTACGTCTCCTTACCATCTTAAATGAATTTGTTGAAGTTTGTCCTAATTCAAACCATAGATTGCTTATATAAATGAAACTTACTAATACATAAATGCCAAGAATACATATGATCATGATTATATTTTACATGCAAAAAAGTTGGAAACATCTCTAATCTCCACTTTAGCAATCATATAGTTCATCTTAACCCTAGGAAGTATCTACAAGAAATAAATTACTTTTCTTGGTAACTATCCTACACATATCTGTTGAACAGTGAGAATGTCTATGTAGAAAATTTGGTCTTCAAATTTTCAAGTCACATAAAAGTTACTTCTATCTAATAGGTTTTGGGTTGTAATGAAAATTGTATATTAGGTGCATTGCCTGCAATCGGAAATTGTATATTACATGTTATCACGAATGTACTAAGAGTTACAACTAGTCATGAAAATTGAAAAGGTCTTGGTATATATTGTTTCCATTGTGCTCAGAATCATAATTAAAATTTATTTCTAATGAGCAAAAGTCCTCATATATGTTTTTATTTACTACTACATAGTAAGTGATTGTAATAACATTCCCCAAAATACAAAATTTTAATATTCTACCCGTTACCATTCAGCTTATCTAAGGGATCATTTTTTATTTTGTGTTCTCTTTTTAGTTGGAATTAGATATTCTACTCATTGTTCTCTTACAAATGCGTACCTGGATGCATAGGTACAAAGTATTGCAGTAACCACATTTCTGGTGGTAAAGGGTTGATACGTACCAGACCAGTCAAACACTCCAAGCACCTAAATGAAATTCAGTGCGCAAGAATGAAGACTCTTCTCTTGAAATGTGATATAAGTAACAAATAGAACAAAAGGTGCTAAAAAAATCCTATAAGTGCTAAAAAAATCCTATAAGTGCTAAAAACCACCATTGGAAGCAAAGCATGCTGCTATAAGTGAGTATAACCGACCTGCTAATGCTTGGTTTAGTGAGGTAATTAACTAGCTTTGGCTTGTGGAATACATGGATATCAAGCTTTAATACAAAAGAAAGTCACGATTACTTACAGATAACCACATCTTTCCCCATGATGTTGTACAAGTAGCACTTCCATGGTCTAAGATCCATTTTCTCCCTTTTTCCATTGCCCCATCTCCGTCATCAGGTCCTTGCCCAAGCAACCTTAAAGTAACATAATTCAATGTCGAACCAAACATAGTACTCTCACCCTCAATATGCATGCCCCACCCTCCATCTCTATTCTGCAGTGCGTAAGCAGACAATTTAGATCAAGTTTATCAAATAAAAAAGACAAGAATACGATGCCTGATGGTTGTAGAGATAACGGCGGATCTCCTTCTGGTGTTCAGGAGTCAGAACACTATTTAGAGTTCCAGTTATTTGTAAAGTTATTATCTGCACAAATAAGAAGGCAAACATTTAGTAGACACCATTATAAAATTGTCTATGTTATTTGGTAAGACACATCCAATGCCAAAATTTAAGTCTTGTTCGGCCGTAGACTAAGTCATGTTTTCATAAAAATAAAAATTCACATAAGAGCAATCAAGGAACAAAATTGCAGAAGTATAATCTAGAAAATTAAAGGGTTAAGCCCTTATAATTTTTCATATTAAAATTAGATTCAAGCAAATACCAATCCTGGCAAAAAAAACATTGGGCCAGCATTATCCCCAGGCCAGTGTCCATCATGTGCTTGGTGAGTAGAAAAAACTCTAATGGCCTTTTTTAAGGAAGTCAGTAGAGCTTCTTCCGTGACATCTTCATCATCTTCAACCCTGATGATAGGAATAGGATCGTCCATTTCAAGTGGATTCTCCTTTGCAAACTGCAATAAAGTAGTAAAGAAAAATGATATATATATATAATTGCAATCACTTGAAGAATTAATAATATTTTTGAAGTACAACTCAATCGTACGTACTGCAACCGCATAAGCAGATCGGCGCTGTGTTGCTTCTCGAACCGGTTCTGCCGGAAAGCTTCTCGTGCCCTCTCCACCTCCTCGATTTCCTCGGGCGTGCCGAGGGTGGGATCGAACTCCCACACCTGTCTGCCGACGTGATTGTTGGTCGTCCGCAACCAGGGGCTGCTGCCGCCCTCCGCGATCTTGAGCCTCCACATTGTCGTCGATCGGATTGTAAGAATTGGGGCTTCGAGTTCCTCCCCGTTCGCTCGAGTTCCACGCCGTACGTCAGATCGATGGAAGAAGGTCGCCGGAGATGGCCTCGCGTCTCTTCGGAGTAGAAGAAGTGGATCGAGAGGCTTCACTCTTCGCTCTTCGCTCTTCGCTTGGATAGCAAAGTGATTTATAATACAATTGTTTAGATTATTCTGGAGCCTTATAATATAAAATATATTAAAAAGTTCATCCTATTTTTTATTATTATTATTATTATAATAAAATAAATGAGACTTTATTTTTTATTATTATTATTATAATAAAATAAATGAGACTTTTTTTTATATTTATTTTTAATATGAGGTACCATTTTAATAATAATGAAAGAGTTTTTTCCCTTGATTATAGTTTACCCCTAAAAAATCGAGTCTTAATTTAATTAAAAAATAATTAATCATATACAATTAAATCTATAAAAAAATTTCATCGATAAATCTAACATTTTCAAGTCCATTATCCTTTAACAAAATATATTCAATAATATACTGAGTCCAAATTCTTGATTATCATTGGAAGACCATGATAACATCCTATCTCGAGCTCCTAATTTTATATTTACAAAAAAAATGATATAGTTGAACTTGAGATGATTGACTTACTCCCACGAAAATCCCATCATCCGTCAAAGTAAATCGGATCCTAATATTATGTTTATGACATTATAGTTTGTAGTTTCCAATTTTATTTTGATCTTAATACAACAATTATATGAATAAAACAGGGGTGGTTTTACGTCAATAACTTCCTCCTATATACGTGACATTTCGTAAGGATTTACACCAAGTTCGGTTTCCAAAGGATTGAACATCTCAACGACCCCCACAGAGTAATTCAGGACATTTCGTAGCTTTCAAAGTATTCAACATATCAATTAACTACCTCCACACAGTAATTCAAGACATTATGAGCTCCCAAAATATATAATTTCTCAACTACTTGACACTCTGAGGAATTTTTAAAACGTCCGACGTCCCAACTCCCAAGTGAAGTATTTGGCATCTTGATCGTAAAAGGTGATTCAGTATTTGACATTTTGAGTGGTCATATCAAAGAGTGAGATGGATTGCTAACTTGATGATGAGGTTAACTTATCAATAGAGAATGATAGGTGATCTTGAGAACTATTCTAGTCATGGAGTGTCCCTCCTGCAAAAAAGATGATCGTCCGCAACAATCCACCTAGAGTGATTCCCGATAAGACCCTCCGACGATTAAGTCAAAATCCGATGGAGAAGATAAAGTTAAGGAAAGAACGACTGTAACTAGAAAATATATTACGCATACCTGTAGATGAAAGAAGAAAAACCTTATATAGTCGGGGGAACCGACAACCTCTGTCCCTCCCCCCTCTTCTGTCCGATTTTTGTCTCATGTGGGGACAAGATCAAGGACCACTCTCAGCTCACCGACCAGCGCCGCATCATCCTGACATACGCAGAGGGCATCGTAGTACGAGTTACCAGAGCTTGTTAGGAATGTACTGTATCAGTGAGATATTCACGATTCGGACACGAAGGGTGTCAAGCCCGAGCCGGCCTGCGTCGACTCTGGTACTACCCTTATCTGTGTGGTATCAGAGGATAGATACTGCTGCGGATAATAACAACTTCCAAGCCAAAGCGCACTGAAAGAGTGCGCCGATCGGCTACCTTAAGGAAAACCAAGCTATGAAGCTAACGACATGCCGGTCGAAATATATGCGACGCGCCGAGTCGTGGGGTACTCGGACATTGGCCGACCGACTCATCCTCTAAATGACAAAACTATAATATAAGGAGTATGCCGATCGATTGACGTTAGGTTGCACACTCGGTACATCCCGATGGGGTTAGTTTAAACTATACCCGACCAACTATCCAATCGGGACATCCGACTTAGGTGGAATTTAAGTCAATGACAATTCTTCCCGTTTCATGTCTCGTTACGCTCGGCTATATATCCGACCTCTTATGAAAATGATATATCTTTATGAATTCAGGCTGACAAACCGACTTATAGATAAGTCATGTCAAGATCATTGAGCATTCACATTGGCTTCCCAGAGTGCATGCTGATGAAATTAAGCTTTGCTAGAATAGAATAAGAGGTCGATTCAGTGCATAAGAATCAAACCTCTTCTCTTGGACATGTGATATAAGTGAACAAAAAGTGCTAAAAAAAATTCCTGTAAGTGGTAAAAACCGCCATTGGAAGCAAAACATGCGGCTACAAGTCAGTATAACCGACCCGCAAATGTTAGTTTAGTGAGGTAATTAGCTTTGGCTTGTGGAATACACACATAGATATCAAACTTTAATAATAAAGAAATGAGCAATGATAGAGAGAGTGAAAATGAAAAAATGAAAATCATAATAAATGATGTGACATGACATGACATGACGTGATATTTTACATGTACACATCCGATTATCATTTGGACATCATTGGCGGTCTTCAGTTCCCATCCCAAATTAAACTATACTCTGGGAGGCACGGTGAATCCGTCGAAGATCGTACATACAAAGTGCCACATCATTAATTATGATTTTCACTCTACCAATTATTATACTAGTGTCACATCTTCATCGTCAGGAGGTCCTCGTCCAAATCATCGTTAAAGTAACACAAGTCAATGTCGAACCGAACATAGTATTTTTCACCCTTAATTAATGTGTAAACCGCACCCTCCATCTCTATTCTACGCTGAACAAATGATTTAGATCAAGTTTATCAATAAAACAAAACAAAACATGGAATGATATTATTGAGATAAAATTACTGATTGGGTGTTCATTTTTTTTATTTTAAAGAAGCATTCATTTCATATTTCTTGTAATATTTTTATCTTAACAATCATTCTAGACATGCCCATTTATTTTAAAATGAGATAAATTATTTTATTGCAACAAGATATCTTTTACAATTGGTCATTGATTCTCAATCTTATACACTAATACGCATCACGTGGCGTTATAATATTTTCATATTTAATCAATATATTAATTAATTAATGAGATGTTAAATAAGCCAAATTTAATCGAAAATTTGACCAAGTGAATAAAATTGATGACGTTTGAAAATCTAATGAAAAATTAGTATGAGATAGTTCTGATAAATTAAAATTAATCAAATATTAGATAATAATGATATATAAGCTAAGTAATGTTTATTTTTCACCTACTTACCTGCTTCACTATTCTCTCCTTCACCTTATGATCGATAAAAAATTTTCGTAGGATTAGATCGATCATTTCAGATTAATCATCTACTACTTATCTAATATTTTTCCCCCGAAATTATGGTGTAATGGTAAGACGATCAATCATTATCCCAGATATTTACGATTTAATTCCTAACTATGACATATTTTATAAAAAACATTTCTCCCCATGAACCTTGAACTCTAGGATATTGAACTTCTAGAATATCTACTATGAACACTTTTTGATTTTTTCCTTTGATCAATAAATTTTTTTTTTATGAGATCGAATCATTCATCCTAAATTGATCTACTATCTAGTCTAATTAATATTATCTTCTTCACCCTCACAATAAAAAAGCTTTTTGATTTTATTACTTTTATCGGCTAACTAAACTTCTCCTATACAAGACACGTGTTAAAAATGAGCATGCGCATGCTGGGCACGTGTTATTTATTTGATGTTAAAAAAATATTTAAAAAATAAATAAAATGAATTAGAAATAAAACAAGGAAAAATTTAAAATAGTGTTGTCAAAAAAGTGTTTTATTCTGAAAAAAATAACTGTATTTTAATACTATAATTTCAATTAAATTTAAATGATTTTAATTAAATTAATAAAAACTTAAATAGTGACTCTCTCTCCTCAATAAATTGGGCCACTCATTTAGCTCATGTTAAAGTTATGTTTAATGAAAAATAATCAATCTTATACTATATAATAAAGATTATATTAGAATATAGGATTGATTATTTTATTTACTATAATTTTAAAATTATAATATAATATAATTTAAATTAAAAATAATAAAATTTTATAATGTGAATTACAAAATCAACAACATATAATCCAATTTTATTTTAAATTCTATTACATTACAAACTTAATTATAATACTCATATTCAAACCTAATCTAATAGTCCTTTATATCTTAAATAGTGATTTTCTTTTCCCTCAATAAATTGTATATCAATAGCTTGTATACATGTGACATGTTCTAAGAGTGACATTTTGAGCACCAAGTTAGCTTTCATAGTCCTAGGCATCTCAATCACTCGTAATAAAAAATAATTAATTAGATTATGTAATATTGAATCTGGGACAACTAATTTGGACCTATGAAAAATTTTCATCGAACACTAAGGTAAATTGAGAAGCATTCATGTCGAACGGTCCAAAAATCCAATATTCCATGATTGCATGTCTCATTTAGAAAACATTTTCTTGTAAAATTCATAATAAATAGGGATCGAACTATAAATATTTAAAAATAACTAATTATTCTTCTGCTATATCATAGCCCTGGGGGCTCATCATCATGATCACCCAACTCAATTTTCAAAATACTCAACAGCATCCCAAGCACCTTGCTCGATTTTGAAAGTGCTTGGCATCTTGAGAAGCCACAATGGCTTCCCAAAGTGCTCGGATGCAACTTGACGGCCAAGTGACTTCAACTTCTCAAGGTAGACTTAGCTCTTAACATGCCATGCATCTTGGTCGCCCCTCACCATGGTTAATTCTAACAAAAGTGGCTGGGCTAGGGCCTATATATCTTGACTTTGGCAAGGTACAATCAGAATAACAAAAATATTGTGGGGAAATATTGTCAAAGATAGAGGAGTAGTCCGAAATGAAATTACAAATCAAATCGATTTATCTATTAAGTGACCTAAATTGATAATTTCATGTTGTCAAGCAGGAAAGGAACTGTTTGGAATGACTGAGTTGGCTGAAAGATTGGGTTGCCTTGTATGTCTGACTCCCGACACCGAATGTAGACTCTCGACTCCTGAGTCCGTGTAGCGGCCCCGCCTCTATGGTCCCCGCAGGCAACCCTCTAGGCCGGCGACCCTACGGTCTTCCCACCCCTGGCAGTGGGTTTTTGCCTTCCCCAGGATTCGAACCCTTGACCTCCAGGACAAGTACAATAGTTCCTGAATCCTGGTACCAATTGAGCTACATGTAACGACCGGGCCCCTCGGCCCCTTGGGCGGCCCAACTGGCGGCCCACTTGGCGGCCCAACTGGTGGTCCCTTGGGCGGCCCAACTGGCGGTCCCTTGGGCGGCCCAACTGGTGGTCCCTTGGGCGGCCCAACTGGCGGCCCACTTGGCGACCCCTTATGTCGTCAACCGGCGACCATTGGCCCTGTCGTTACTCACAAGTACTTCCCACCCCTGGCCAGTGGATTTTTGCCTTTCTCAGGATTCGAACTCTAGACCTCCAGGATAAGTACTAGAGTTTAATTTTGAATCTAATTTTGTATGCTTTAATTGACCATGGACCTAGATCAAGATTGGATCAGACTTGAGTTTCTACTTGGCTTCGATCAAGGGGATCAAGAGGTGGATCGATGCCACCTATAGAGCCTCTGGCTTCACTCTTGAGGAGCAGACTCATACCATTTTGCTCGGTATCCTTCCATGGTTCCTGAGGGAAGCGACAAGAAAGAGACAAACTACTTACGCGCAAAAGAAGCTTGATAGGAGAAGAGGAAGACGAAGTGTACCCAGCCACGAAGTCGGAAGTGGGCCTAACGTCCTCATCCTCCCCTCATATACCCAGGAAGCCGCCTGTTTGGGCGCAATGGGGAAGAGGCACGTGGAAAGCGAGAAACCGCCGCACCCGGGACAGTCGCCTGACGTGAGTTAGCTACAGCGGCGCACGCCAGTAAGAATTCGTGGAGACGGGCGTTGAAGCACGTGGCGATGAGGTATTCGCGAAGGTATCTTGTCTCCATCAAAAAAACGGCATACGCCTTTATGATGGAGAGACAGGCATCATTATAATACCTCAAGAATCGTAGGAGCCTTTTTGGAAAGGATAAAACCAAAAGTAGGATTTCTCAAAACTCGGGACGAAGATTATAATCTGAGGGCCTCTTATAACTACTGAAGGGGCAGTGATGGACACAAAGTCCCGCCGGAACTCAGAATCTTCATCTTCGCACTAGTTCGATCAGTCGGTCACACCTCCTTCGATCAAACTTGAAGGGAGAGACTTGTGATAGGGTTGAATAGCTCATGGCAGGCATGTGGATGAAGAAGCTGTGTGGCATGACACGTCGGGTCGAAGTGACCCTCCTTCCCGAGCCTCAGGACCCCCCTCGGGGGACACGCCCTGGAAGGGTAGCCAGAAGACTCCTCCCGGGACCACCCTGAGGGGTTGGGTTTCGAGAGCACCTCGGGAATTATAGCGCCCGCGCTCACCCGGGTCAAAAGGCCCCCAGCTCACCTCGGGGAAGTGGAGCCTAAGTTAGCTTCGACCTCAGGCAACGGTCCTCCCCCCTTTTTCGGATATATGGATAAGCTTTCCCGTCATAAGGAGTCATCACAACCCTTAAATGTCGCAGCGGGTCGAAGTGTAGTAACGGCGCAGACCGTTTCAAAGGCTATCCAGTAACCGTCGAAAGAAGGGGAGGACGTGACATGAATCCCGGAGACGTGGCACCGAACGAAGGAAGGCGCTAAGTCTACCGCCATCAGTATAAAAGGTAGTCCAACCCTTCCGGTAAAGGGGTTATGCTCTCTTAACTCTAGACACATTTCTTTTCTTGCTACCTTTACTATCCCTCAATACACTGACTTGAGCGTCGTAGTGGGTTCCGTCGGTTAATCTCCGGCGTGTTTCCCTAATGCTCGTATTGATCTCGCAGGGCACTGAGTTCCTCCCCGCCACAGCGACTTCTACGTGGGCAGAACCCCGGTGACTGGACATCGTCGTCGATTCCTTTCGGAATACCAATTAATGTGAATGCTCAAGATGCCTGCAAGTACTTTGGATGGGATCCTCTGCCCAGAGACGTATGAGACAGACGGGATAGAAAAAATGGGACAGAGGATCGATCCCCTAGTACTTCGCTTGGGATGTCGGGCGGGCATTTAGAAAAGAGTAATGATACGTAACAAGAATTTGTAACATGAAACCCAACATGAATGACGTGACACTTTTTATATACGCATCCGATTGCCACTTGGACACCAACGGCGACCTCCGGCCGCTGCCCCGAACCATTCTATAACCTGGGGGGCATAGTGAACCCGTCGGGGATCGCTATAATTAAAATGTCACATCATTCTTGTTGGGTTTCATGCTACAAATTCATACTGCATATCATTTTTCTTTAGAAAAGAGTAATGATACGTAACAAGAATTTGTAACATGAAACTCAACAAATTAAAAGCAAATTAAAACAGACGGTGAGACAAAATGGATTTATGAATAAAACAAAATTCAAACTACAAACTATATTCGAGGTCGTAAAACATAATTGAGGCAAATTTTTTTTTTAAAAAAAAATCTCTTTCGATACAAAATTTATTTGAGATCGAACTGATTATTTTAACAATTAATTTATTCAAAAGATTAAATATATAATATCAATAATAAAAGGTCCCATCTTATCATTCATTAATAATAATAATAATAATAATAATAATAATAATAAGTGATTTAATAAAAAAAAAAGGATAAACAACTTTTTTACATATATTTTAAACGGGCGCGGTATGATTTTCATGCAAATTAGGGGCTCCCGAGAAGAATGAAGCCTTGCAAGCAATTCAATTATAAAATTATAGTCACTCGAGGCGATCTCCTTCGAGCTTCTTCCATCGATCTGAGTTGGTCGGGTTCGGATCGGGTTCAGGTTGGTTGAGTTGGTCGGATTCGAATTCGGGTTTGGACGAATCAGGTTGATTTCGGATTCGAGTCGGGTTCAGATTGAGAGTTTAAAAATTTTTTTCCAACCCGATCCAAATCCGACCTGACCACCCGAATTGACACCCCTATTTCATTACTATTAAAATGGTATATCATATTAAAAATAAATATAAAAAAATTGCCATTTATCTTTCATTAATAATAATAAGTGCTTTAATAAAAAAAATAGAATGAACTATTTAATATATTTTATGGAAATTAGGAAGGGGCGGCCTCCCGCGAAGAATGAAACAATTGTATTATAAATGAGTTTGTAATCCCAGCGAAGCGATCCAAGAGTGAAGCCTCTCGATCCACTTCTACTCCGAAGAGACGCGAGGCCATCTCCGGCGACCTTCTTCCATCGATCTGACGTACGGCGTGGAACTCGAGCGAACGAGGAGGACTCGTCGTACGATCTGCTGGAAGCGGACCGCGGGGTGAACTCGAAGCCCCAATTCTTACAATCCGATCGACGACAATGTGGAGGCTCAAGATCGCGGAGGGCGGCAGCAGCCCCTGGTTGCGGACGACCAACAATCACGTCGGCAGACAGGTGTGGGAGTTCGATCCCACCCTCGGCACGCCCGAGGAAATCGAGGAGGTGGAGAGGGCACGAGAAGCTTTCCGGCAGAACCGGTTCGAGAAGCAACACAGCGCCGATCTGCTTATGCGGTTGCAGGTACGTACGATTGAGTTGTACTTCAAAAATATTATTAATTCTTCAAGTGATTGCAATTATATATATATATCAATTTTCTTTACTACTTTATTGTAGTTTGCAAAGGAGAATCCACTTGAGATGGACTATCCTATTCCTATCATCAGGATTGAAGATGTCACAGAAGAAGCTCTAGTGACTTCCCTGAGAAAGGCCATTAGAGTTTTTTCTACTCACCAAGCACATGATGGACACTGGCCTGGGGATAATGCTGGCCCAATGTTTTTTTTGCCAGGATTGGTATTTGCTTGAATCTAATTTTAATATGAAAAATTATAAGGGCTTAACCCTTTAATTTTCTAGATTATACTTCTGCAATTTTGTGCCTTGATTGCTCTTATGTCAATTTTTATTTTTTTTAAAACATGACTTAGGGAGTGTTTGGGAGAGCTTTTACTTCTTGAAAAGTGATTATCTTGAAGTTAATAAAAAGCTAAAGTAAGCAGTGTTTGAAAATAGAAGTCAAAAGCTGATACAAGATAAAGTTTGAGTGTTTGAGAGAATAATTGCTTCCAAGCTTAATTTTTAATTGAATGACAATAATATCCTTAAACTATATAAATTAATTATTTAAATATAATTTCGATACTATCAATAATTTGTTCACGTAATTATTATTATATTTTAAATAGTGATATAATTATTATTATATTTTAAATATAGTATTAAAATTAATTTTTTTTATAATTTGAATATTTGAAAAAAAAATATAAAATTAATAAAAAAAATAAAAAAAAATATAATTTATATAAATATAATATATATATAGCGGCAAGTGGCAATCAAGTAAAATGTTATATTATTTAAGGATATAAATATTATTTTTTAATGTTATATCATAAATAAAAAAACAGAAGCAGGTAGAAGCATCAAATTCTTGCTTCTAACTTCTGAGCAAAAGTAACAGAAGCTAAAGCAGAATCTAACCTTCTCAAACACTCAAAAGTGATTCTGTGTAGCCAGAATCTAAAAAGCAGGTAGCAGAAGCTCTCCCAAACACTCCCTTAGTCTATCATCGGACAAGACTTGAATTTTGGTGTTGGATGGGTCTTACCAAATAAAATACACAATTTTATTATACATATCATCTGTCTACCAACTTTTTGCCTTTTGATTTGTGCAGATAATAACTTTACAAGTTACTGGAACTCTAAATAGTGTTCTGAGTCCTGAACATCAGAAGGAGATCCGTCGGTATCTCTACAACCATCAGGCATCATGTCCTTGACTTTGTTTTTGATAAACTTGATCTAAATCCTTTGCTAAATTGGCATTTATCTGCTGCTTATGTACTACAGAACAGAGATGGAGGGTGGGGTTTGCATATTGAGGGTGAGAGTACTATGTTTGGTTCAACATTGACTTATGTTACTTTAAGGTTGCTTGGACAAGGACCTGATGATGGAGATGGGGCAATGGAAAAAGGGAGAAAATGGATCTTAGACCATGGAAGTGCAACTTGTACAACATCATGGGGAAAGATGTGGTTATCTGTAAGTAATAGTGACTTTCTTTTATATTAAATTAAGCTTGATATCCATGTATTCTACAAGCTAAAGATAGTTACCTCATTAAACTAAAGCATTTGTGGGTCTGTTACACTTTTTTATAGCCACACGCTTTGCTTCAAATGGGGTTTCTGCCATGGAAACATTTGGTGATATATACTAATGAAACCTTATAGGATTTCTATTACCACTTTTTGTTCTATTTGTTACTTACTTATATCACACGCCCAAGAGAAGAGCCTTGATTCCTGCGTATTGAATTTCATCCAGGTGCTTGGAGTGTTTGACTGGGCTGGTAACAATCCTTTGCCACCAGAAATGTGGTTATTGCCATACTTTGTACCTATTCATCCAGGTATGCATTTGTTAGAGAACAATGAGTAGAGCATCTGGTTCCAACTAAATGGAGGATGTAAAAGCAAAAATGATGTCTTAGATAAGCTGAATGGTAACTAGTAGAACATGAAAACTTTGTATTGTGGGGAATGTTGTCACAATCATTTACTATACAATTTTCTATTGCAGGCAATGTGCCTAATATATAGTTTTTGTTAGCCCAAAACTTATTAGATAGAAGTAACTATTATGTGACTTGAAAATTTTTAGATCAAATTTTTTACGAAGTGTGTAGCTTAGTTATCAAGAAAAGTAATTTATTTTCCTAGGGTAAATTAGATGCACTATATGATTACTAAAGTGGAGATTAGAGATTGGTTCAAATTTTTTTGCATGAAAAATGTATTACTATGAAATAGTAATTTTATACATGGTGCAAATTTTTAGTATATATTTGAAATTCCAATATCTTTCTATTAGGGTTGCTGATCCTTTATGAATTTTGAAGAACATTATTCCAAGTGGTTTATACCTCTATCTATATCTACCTGTATTACTTAACCAATTCTGATCATTCACAGATATCACCTGTAGAATTTTTTGACAAATAAAACATAAGTAGAATATCCATTCTATTTTAAGAAACAAGTGTCGATTTCACTTCTATGCATGGAGCGATAGACCTACTCTACTATGCCTTTGCCTTTTAAGCCATGTAGTCCTCCGAATGATTTTAACTCGAGATGTGTGTTAAAAGAAAAAGAAAAATACTATTAAACTAACCATACATATTTATTTTTTGAAGGGGTCAAATAATATATATACTAAAAAAATTAAAAAAAAATTATATAAAAATAATGTTATTAAAAATTTGGAGAGGTCGTGCCCCCCTTGGGTCCTAATGTAAATCCACCCCTAGGTATCATTATGCATTCCTACCTCCATTTGGTTTATTTGTTATTCTATGAGGTAGGAAGGAATATCAAGATGGATCAGGTGGTTTTAGTGACATTTATGTTTGAGTGACATTGATGGTTCGTCAAATAGGTATTTTTCAAACAAGTGGAAAAGAGATAACTGTTGGATCTGGGATGGCTAGAGGAGGGGGGTGTGAATAGCCACCCACTTAAAATTTCCTTTCGATCTTCCTGTGATCAGGTTAGCAGCGGAAAAACAGAACAGAAAGAAAACAGAAAGAAGCCAGTACAGACACTAACACAGGAGATTTACAAGGTTCGGGGATAACTTGCCCCTACACCTTGGCATGCCCGTGAGATGGGCGCGCGATCCCTTGATCGTCGGCAGATCAAGCCCCGGAGTGAATCCGGCTAAGAAATTCTCCTTCTAGGTGGAGTAACCTCTCTACAGACAGTCTCAGAAGTATATCAAAATAAGTACAGGAGACTCGAGAAGAAGCTTACAGATGCAACCTTAAGCACAAGCACAGAAAGCACGAAGAAGCTGAACACAGAGCACAACACAATCCAACACAAGACCCTTCACTCAATTCTTTGTTCTCGTTGTTGTTTTTGTGTCTGCTTCGCCAGCCTCTTCTTAAGCCTTCCCTCTGCACATCAACAGGCTTCGTCACCCACTGACCCACGGCGTCGTCACCCACTGACCTACTGACCCCTTCTGAGCTCACTGAAGTCATCTCTTCAGCTGAAGCTTCGGGCCAAACGCCAGACGCCGTCTAAACCTGTAAACACATACCAAACAAAATAGCCGCAGCGAAAGTCACCATTAACCCTCCTTCTTAGCTCTGTATCGTCTCTGTATCATCTGCACACTCACAGACTTATTAGCCAAGCAAATCAAACCAGATCAGAAGAAAATCAGAGATCTGACAATAATTTGAATTAAAGTTCTGAGGCGCTGATCAGTCACCCTGACCGATCAGACACCCTCCTGACCAATCATACTCGATTCGGATCGATCCAGTGTATTTCTGATCGGTCACACTGACCAATCGGAGATAGGGGATCGGTCACCAGATCGATCCCTTATCTTACTGGAAGTTTAGGGTTTAGAGGGTCAAGACCCTGATTGGTCTCACTGAGCGATCAGCCACGGCCTGATCAGTCTCACTGACCGATCAGCCAAGGGCCTGATCGATCAACCTGACCGATCAGGCCATAGCCTGATCGGTCCAGACTATGCTGATCGGTCGCACTGACCGATCAGCCACCACACAGAATGTTACTGATCTATTTCTGATCGGTCACCAGACCGATCAGCCACCACACAGAATGTTTCTGATCGGTCACCAGACTGATCAGACATCCTGGATCGGTCTTGTGACCAATCTACTATCAAGAGAGTTCGTGCCAACTCTCTGATTAGACTTCAGACCGATCCAGCCAATCATTTCAACCTTGAGTCCAGAAAACAAGCTCCCTTGCCTTCTCTGACTCAGTCTGGTCCGGAGACCGAGCTCCCGAGCCCTCTCCGACTTATCCCGATCCAGAGAACGAGCTGCCGAGCCCTCTCTGACCACAGTCCGGAGAACGAGCTACCGAGCCCTCTCCGACTCATCCCGGTCCAGAGAACGAGCTACCAAGCCCTCTCTGACCTAAGTCCGGAGAACGAGCTGCCGAGCCCTCTCCGACTCATCCCGGTCCAGAGAATGAGCTATCGAGCCCTCTCTGACTTAAGTCCGGAGAACGAGCTACCGAGCCCTCTCCGACTCATCCCGGTCCAGAGAACAAGCTACCTAGCCCTCTCCGACCAGAACTTCGTGCCTAACTTCACTCATCATGACTTTTGCCCAGCTTCACTCACCAGGACTTCGTGTCCAGTCCCCGACCAGGACTTAATCCGAACTTAACTATCTGATCTTACTCAACCAAACTTAAATCGGTGTCAATACCAAAACAACAATCAGGTTAGACTGTATCAACAATCTCCCCCTTTTTATTGTTTGACAACACGATTTAAGTTTAGGTATCAGAAGTCAAAGTTTATTATCGCAAGGGAATCAGAGTCCTCCCCCTACAATAGTTAAGTTCGTTAACAAATCTTAAACTTAACTAACCATTCTCTCCCCCTTTGTCAAACACCGATAAGGGTGTAAACTGGTTATTAATTTTAAAAACCTCCCCCTTAACCAAGGGTCTCTCCCAAATTCAAAAAAACAAAAAGTAATAGGTGAAAGGCATATGAAAGACATATAAAATAAATATAGCATGGCAAAACACTCATATGCATCATATGACAATGGAGTAAACATAGACTATAACTAATGACTGAAATAAACACCAAAACAAACAAACACATCAGAATGTCATCAGTCACACATAGTCAGAAGACAATAGTCATAAGTCAAAGTACATCAAAAAAATATCAGTCTTGATCGTCGGGATCATGGGGGACATCAAACTGCATCGGATCAAATGCAGTATCCTCAGAAGGCAGGAAGCTCCTTGGAGTCGTGCTGCTCGATGGCTGAAAACCAGGAAATGACTGCGGGGGTGGATGACTAGCCATCCACAAGCGCAGCTCTGCAAACATCTCCCGCTGATCGGCACGCATCATAGAAATCTCAGACTGCATCGCCTGCTGCCCGAGCTCCCACATATGAAATTTGCGATCCATGGTCTGCTCGAGCTCAGCTATCTGCCATCTGAGATCCGGCTCTGCCTCGTAGTCGTCCTCCGCTGCAGGCGGACCATCTCCAACGAGACCTGCGGCAACCTGAACATGTGGTGCCCGTGGAAGCTCCCCAAGACCCCTCCCATCCTTCCATCGTATCCCCCGAGCATCAGCAATGATGCCAGACTTGGAAAACGCGCGTTTTCCAAGTCGGCAGTCTTGCCGAACCATCGGCACAGTCCTACCTTTTGACACATCAATACCGACTGACTCAAACCAGTTAGTAATGATGTGACCAAAAGGCATATATACTGTACGATGCCCGGGATCACTATAGGAGATAATGGAATGGAAGATGCTCGTCATGATGTCAAAGCTCCCATGGCAATATACTCCGCCTCGGTCGTGGAGAGAGCAACACAATGTTGCTTCCGACTTAACCAACTTACCAACGATGATCCTAAAAATTGGCAACCCCCACTTGTGCTCTTCCGATCCAACTTGCACCCAGCATAGTCGAAATCGGTATAGCCTATCAAATCAAAAGACTCTGTACGAGGGTACTAAAGACCGACTCCAATAGTGCCCTTAAGGTATCTCAAAATTCTCTTAACAACAATTAAATGAGATTCCTTGGCACATACTTGGTACCTAACACATATACCCACAGCAAAAAGAATATCCGGGCGACTCGCTGTGAGGTATAGCAAACTACCTATCATACTTCTATATTGTGTCAAATCAACTGGCTTCCCACTCTCATCATTATCTAATCGTGTGTTAGTCGCTATGGGAATGGTTACCTCCTTAGAGTCACCGATGTTAAATTTCTTGAGCATCTCTTGAGTGTATTTGGATTGATGCACATGGATTCTGTCTCTCGTTTATTTGATTTCAAGTCCAAGGAAGAAAGTCAATTCTCCCACTAGACTCATCTCAAACTCACTCTCCATGTGCTCAATAAACTCATTCAAATAGCCCTTGTTGTTGGAGCCACAAATTATGTCATCGACATATACTTGGGCTACAAAAATATTTTCACCATCTCTACGTAGAAATAGTGTAGGGTCTATTTGACCTCTAACGAACCCTTTTTCAATCAAAAATGTTGACAGCCACTCATACCACGCACAACGTGCTTGTTTTAGCCCATAAAGAGCCTTCTTTAGCTTAAACACGTGGTTTGGAAATTCGAAATTTTCAAACCCCGGTGGTTGTTTAACATAGACCTCTTCTTTAATGAAACCATTTAAGAAGGCCGATTTAACATCCATTTGATAGAGTTTGAAACCTCTATGTGCTGCAAATGCAAGCATCAATCGAATGGATTCCAATCGTGCCACGGGAGCATATGTCTTATCGTAATCAAGGCCTTCAACTTGACTGTAGCCCTTGGCTATTAAGCGTGTCTTATTTCTTACGATTTCTCCCTTATGGTTCAATTTGTTCTTGAAGACCCATTTAGTTCCAATAATTGTGGTCTTTTTAGGTCTAGGAACTAAGTCCCAAACTTGGCTTCTCTCAAATTGACCTAACTCATCTTATATAGTAATAATCCAATCAGGATCATGTAATGCTTCGTCAACTACTCTAGGTTCAATTTCAGAGATCAAGACGACCTCATTAGCCTCATTCCTAAAGAATGATCTAGTTCTAACTCCATGATGGATATCTCCAACAATTTGGTCTTGGGGATGACTAGAGGCTATCTAGTTTGCCTTGGTGTTGGAGGTGCTTCTTGAATGGTTTCACTAGACATAGGTTCAGACTCAAGATCAGGCTGAGCCCCATGTAGTCTAGGCTCACCATCATCAGACTCATCCGCAACATCTCCAACACATGGACTTTCATCCAATCCTAGTCTCCTAAGTTCGAATTGAACTCCCTCTACATCTTCTGAATGATCAATTACTTTCGGGATCTCCTCAAATACAACGTCAGAAGATTCTTCAACTAACTTAGACTTCTTGTTGTAGACTCGGTAAGCTTTACTGACAAGGGACCCGACCAGTATCCCTTCATCAGCCTTTGCTGTGAACTTTCCAAGATGATCCTTGGTGTTTAGAATGAACACCTTACACCCAAACACCCGGAGATGTTTAACTGTAGGTGGTCTTCCAAACCAAAGTTCATGTGGAGTCTTTCCTAAAAACCTATGGAAGAGGACTCGGTTTTGCGCATATCAGGCCGTGTTTACAGCTTCAGCCCATAAGTAGCTCGGTAAAGAGTACTCATTAAGCATGCTTCGTGCAGCCTCTTGTAGGACTCGGTTCTTCCTCTCTACAACACCATTTTGCTGTGGTGTCCTAGGAGTAGAGAACTCATGTCTATATCTTTTTCTTGACAAAATTCTGAAAACTATGGTTTTGAAATTCACCTCCATGATCACTCCTAATGGTTTTGATTGTTGTAGATTTTTCATTTTCAATTCTTCTACAAAAAGAAATAAAAATGTCTAAGGTTTGATCCTTATGTTTTAGAAAATAAGTCCATGTATATCTAGTATAGTCATCAACAATTACAAAGCAATATCTACTACCATTCAATGAAACTATGGTACTACAATCAAACAAGTCCATATGCAATAAATCTAAAGCAGTAGAAGTACTTACAACGCTTTTACTTTTATGAGACGCTTTTGTTTGCTTACCCATTTGACATGCATCACATAATTTTTCCTTCTCATACTTGATGCTTGGTAAGCCTCGTACAAGTCCCTTGTTGGCCAATTTCTGAATGTTCTTCATGTTTACGTGAGCCAACCTCCAGTCCAAAGCCAAGACTCTTCTTCTCTTGACATGAAACACTTAACAGAAACATTAGTAGCACTTTTAAAAGAGACTTGATAAATATTGTCTATTCTTGTACCTACTAGTACTGTGTCATGTGTGTCATTGTGTCTAACTAGACACTGACTCGGGTGAAATTCAATTGTGTATCCCGCATCACACAATTGACTGACACTTAGGAGATTGAAGGTCATCCCCTTGACTAGAAGGACATTCTTGATCCTAAGACATCCGGATATTTGAATGTCACCTATTCCTACAACCTTAAGACTACCATTGTTACCAAATGATACATTACCTCTACTTTTGCTTTGTAGGGTAGTGAATAATGATTTATCCCCGGTCATGTGTTTGGAGCACCCACTATCAACAAACCAAGTTGATAGATGCTCCCCCTCAATCAATGCCTACACAACACGAAAGATAGATGATTTAGGTACCCAAACCTTGGGACCTAATGCACCTACAATGCAAGTTTTTGGCACCCATGCCTTGGTCATTTTCTTTCTAAGTCCTTGAACCCTAGAAGCATTTGGTGATCTAAATTGGGTTCTAGACATCAATGACACAAAACTAGGTTCCTTAGGTCGGTAACCTATACCGGCCTTGTTGTAGACCGCTCTTTGAGCGTTAAGGATCATGTCCAAGGTCTTAGAGCTAGTTGAAAATTTCCCAAGAAGATTCTTGAGTTTTTCAACTTCACTCTTTAAGGCCTTGTTCTCATCCTCAAGGACCTCAACATGTAAATCATCTATATCATCATCCTTGGAGATTTTCAATTGTTCTACTTCTAATTTTAAAGACTTTACCTTGTCCTTAGATTTCTTAAGCAAGTTAGTTAAACAAGCTATAGTTCTATAACATTTATCAAGTTCGGGAGAGATTACCTCTTCATCATCCGAAGATGATGAAGCCGCGGTTGAATGATCACTTGACTCGTCACCACTCTCCATGTGCGAGTCTTCTAAAGCCATAAGAGCCACGTGGCGAGTGCTCTTCTCCTCCTCCTCCTCGGATGAGCTAGATGAGGACTCATCCCATGTGGCCTTTAAGGCCTTCTTCTTCTTTGCCTTCTCCTCCTTCTTCTTGAGTTTTGGACACTCATTTTTGTAGTGCCCCTTCTTGCTACATTCATAACAAGTGATATTAGATTTATCAACCTTATTTTCACTTGTTTTACCTTTCCCCTTGTAGCGCCGACTCTTCCTCATCATCCTTCTCACAAAGTTGGTCATCTCAGTTGATGAAGACTCGCTCCCGTCCTCATCGGATTCGGATGAAGAAGATGAGACCTCCTTCTCCTTCTTCTTTTCTTTCTTCTTCTTTGCCTTGTCTCCTGCTACAAGAGCAATACCCTTTCTTTTGGGCTTTGTTAGCAAGCTCATGTAGCTCCATTTCACAAAAGAAGTCATCTAACTTTACAATGGAAAGATCCTTGGATACCTTGTAGGCATCCACCATAGATGACCACAAGGCATTCCTAGGAAAAGATTTGAGTACATACCTTACAAGGTCACGATTCTCGACCTTCTCATCGATCGAGTGAAAGCCATTGAGGATCTCCTTGAACCGACCATGAAGCTCGCTCACGGTCTCAGAATCTTTCATGGAAAGGTTCTGGAGTTGGTTGAGGAAGAGATCCCTCTTCGCTATCCGGGAGTCTCGAGTGCCTTCGTGTAGCTCTATGAGCTTGTTCCATAGATCTTTGGCACTTGAGAAAGGACCAACCTTGATGAGTTGCTCCTTGGTCATCCCACACTGCAGGGTGACCACTGCCTTAGCATCAACCTCACCTTTTCTGGTTTGTTCGGCTGACCACCTTGATGACTCGAGCTCCTTGCCCTCAGCATCCTATGGAGGAGTGAATCCCTCCTTGACTGAAAACCACATGCCAATGTCGGTTTTCAGATAGTACTCCATTCTTGATCTCCAATACTGGAAGTCTGCTCCATCAAAGAAAGGTGGTCTGTTGGTGCTGAAGCCTTCTCCTCTCAACGCCATCTACTTGCTCTTCGGGTGTTAATCTGGTTGAAAGAGCCCCAGGCTCTGATACCACTTGTTGGATCTGAGATGGCTAGAGGGGGGGTGTGAATAGCCACCACTTAAAATTTCCTTTCGATCTTCCTGTGATCAGGTTAGCAGCGGAAAAACAGAACAGAAAGAAAACAGTACAGACACTAACACAGGAGATTTACAAGGTTCGGGATAACTTGCCCCTACTCCTTGGCGTGCCCGTGAGGTGGGCGATCCCTTGATCGTCGGCAGATCAAGCCCCGGAGTGAATCCGGCTAAGAAATTCTCCTTCTCGGTGGAGTAACCTCTCCACAGACAGTCTCAGAAGTATATCAAAATAAGTACAGGAGACTCGAGAAGAAGCTTACAGATGCAACCTTAAGCACAAGCACAGAAAGCACGAAGAAGCTGAACACAGAGCACAACACAATCCAACACAAGACCCTTCACTCAGTTCTTTGTTCTCGTTGTTGTTTTTGTCTCTGCTTCGCCAGCCTCTTCTTAAGCCTTCCTTCTGCACATCAACAGGCTTCGTCACCCACTGACCTACTGACCCCTTCTGAGCTCACTGAAGTCATCTCTTCAGCTGAAGCTTCAGGCCAGACGCTAGACACCGTTGAAACCTGTAAACACATACCAAACAAAATAGCCGCAGCGAAAGTCACCATTGACCCTCCTTTTTAGCTCTGTATCGTCTCTGTATCATCTGCACACTCACAGACTTATTAGCGAAGCAAATCAAACCAGATCAGAAGGAAATCAGAGATTTGACAATAATTTGAATTAAAGTTCTGAGGCGCTGATCGGTCACCCTGACCGATCAAACACCCTCCTGACCAATCAGACTCGATTCGGATCGATCCAGTGTATTTCTGATCGGTCACACTGACCGATCAGAGACAGGGGATCGGTCACCAGACCGATCCCTTATCTTACTGGAAGTTCAGGGTTTAGAGGGTCAAGACCTTGATCGGTCTCACTGACCGATCAGCCACGGGTCTGATCGGTCAACCTGACCGATCAGGCCATAGCCTGACCGATCAGGCTCTTGCCTGATCGGTCCAGACTATGCTGATCGGTCGCACTGACCGATCAGCCACCACACAGAATGTTACTGATCTGTTTCTGATCGGTCACCAGACCGATCAGCCACCACACAGAATGTTTCTGATCTGTTTCTGATCGGTCACCAGACCGATCAGACATCCTGGATCGGTCTTGTGACCGATCTACTATCAAGAGAGTTCGTGCCAACTCCCTGATCGGACTTCAGACCGATCCAGCCAATCATTTCGACCTGGAGTCCAGAAAACAGGCTCCCTTGCCTTCTCTGACTCAGTCTAGTCCGGCGAACGAGCTCCCGAGCCCTCTCCGACTTATCCCGGTCCAGAGAACGAGCTACCGAGCCCTCTCCGACTCATCCCGGTCCAGAGAACGAGCTACCGAGCCCTCTCTGACCTAAGTCCGGAAAAAGAGCTACTGAGCCCTCTCTGACCTAAGTCCGGATAATGATCTACCGAGCCCTCTCTGACTTAAGTCCGGAGAACGAGCTACCGAGCCCTCTCTGACTCATCCCGATCCAGAGAACGAGCTACCTAGCCCTCTCCGACCAAAACTTCGTGCCTAACTTCACTCATCAGGACTTTTGCCCAGCTTCACTCACCAGGATTTCGTGCCCAGTCCTCGACCAGGACTTAATCCGAACTTAACTATCTGATCTCACTCAACCAAACTTAAATCGGTGTCAACACCAAAATAACAATCAGGTCAGACTGTATTAACAATAACAACAAGGGAAGACATCATGTGGTAAAAAGCAAAGCGCAACAAGAGGAAAAGAGATAACATCAAGGGAAGACATCACGTGGTAAGCAAAGCGCTTGCCCCATTGCCCTCGCCAGTCTATCCCAGAACCAACACGGTGGAGGTAAACTGAGGAGGCAAGTGGATGGCGCAGTGAATTACATAGAGTATAGGAATTTACACCCTATTAGCCCCGAGATTCGACTCCAAAACCTCATTTGGTAATTAACCATCCACTTACCATCTCAACTATGGTCATATGTATTCTCGCATTTATGTATCAATAAATTTCATTTATATAAACAATTTATGGTTTGAGTGATGAAAAACTTGAACATTTAAGACGATGTTCAATAAGTACTCTAATTAGACAATATGAGACCATGATAAATATGTACATTAATATATAAAGGAAGAGAGAAAAAAACTTGGTTAACATTGATAAAATTGAATAAAATTCATTTAAATATAGATGATGATATAGTAGGGGATTGAGTCCAATGATGTAGAAACATTTATATAGATGACCCCATTTAATAGGATAAAAGCTAAGCTGTTATTGTTGTTATGATCAGGTGGTTTAAATGTCCTTTTAGGATGCAACAAATACTTATCTTTTAGATAAGTGCAAAGAAGAGAGAGCGTTAAGAGAAGGAATCTAGCAGTTCTAATCACGGTCATATTTTTTAGGCATTTACATATAAGTTGGGTGCCTTTGTTTTCATTTCCAAATTACAAATCTAAAGGATACAACAAGAATCTGAATTTTATCTAATATTTTTATTTTATAGGGCGAATGTGGTGCCATTGCCGGATGGTTTACTTGCCCATGTCATATATATACGGGAAAAGATTTACGGGCCCAATTACATCAATAATTTTATCATTAAGAAATGAATTATTCCATCGCCTGTATGACCAAATAGATTGGAATCAAGCTCGTAATGAATGCGCAAAGGTGTGTCTTCAACTTCTTATTCTCCAAGTTCTGACTAATTGGACGTATTTGTTATCATGCATGCCATAGTATTTTTTTTTCTATTTTATTACAATGTCTATAGTATATCTAAATGTGTCTTGTGCTTAGTTTATCGGAAGGATGAATTAAATTTTAAATTTTAGATTTTAAAATGAATGTGGATGGGATGAGATACATAAGTACATTCAGTCCAAATAAATGTGGATGGGAAGAGATACAGTGAATTAGATAACTATCAATAGAAATGTGGTGCTAGACTGTGTATTAGTAATAAGCCAATGGTTAACGTTTGCAATGAGCAGCTCACGCAAGATGCTGCTATCATAATAAATAATACAAAACATGTAGCTTTTATGCATTATTTTGTAGCATGGGGGGATATAAGGTCTGTAATGACTCCCTTGTATATTATTTTATGCATTATTTTGTAGCATGGGGATACGAACACATTTCATACTTTTTCATGACCCGAACTACATTTCTTGATATTATTGGATGATGGTTTTTTTTAATGCTCCATTTTGAAGCACACATTATCTTCGTGTATATTATGGAGCTAGCATGTTCTTAAGCACAAAAAGCATTTACCAGAAAATCATAAAATGAATTAAATAACTCTGTAATTGGTGGCTATAATAAGTTGTGATGCTTATTATATACTAAATGCTCATTGTTTTTTGTGGCTTGATGATGTATGTTTCAGGAAGATTTATACTATCCACATCCATTTATACAAGACATCGTTTGGGCATTCCTTCATAAAATTGTTGAACCTATTTTAATGCATTGGCCTTGTAGCAAGTTGAGAGAGAAGGCTATTAATACTGCTATCCAACATATTCATTATGAAGATGAGAATACTAGATATATTTGCATTGGTTCAGTTAACAAGGTAAGTCAAAAGATTTCTTTGAAGAAGTAGTTGATTACTGTCAATATTTGTCGCAAACAACATGATTCATTATTGGCAATTCATCATAAGTGCATAACAACCAAGAACTATAGCATGTCCATTAGAGGAACCTATTTCCAGAAGTTGAGATGCAATTCCCGCAGCTTATAGAGAAGTATATATATATTCTTTTAAGACTATATCATGGATGCACTTCATGTTGTTGGATGTAAACTTGAGTTATACTTATATTTCATATTTATCTAACAAAGGTTTATTCCTGGAATTGTTTTAACTAGACTGTCCCTATATGAGCTTGGAATTCAACTTGAGGCCTTCTCTATGAGAAATTTCTTTTGCCTTTCTTCTTGCTTTTCATTGTCAGCATCATCCTGTACCACATATCATGATGCAGTAGTACTTGATTCTCAATAACTTTCCATGTAGAGTTTATCAGTTTAGTATAAGAGTTAAATAGAATGTGGATGAAAACCCCAAACTAGTATTTCTTTCTGACCAACACTGTTAAATGTTTAACAATTTATGCTGCAATTATGTGAGAAATGATGTTTTCTTCTGAAACTCATCTATATAGGTGCTTAATATGCTTTGCGTCTGGATTGAAGACCCAAATTCAGAGGCATTTAAGTTTCATCTTTCACGAATATATGATTATCTATGGTTAGCTGAAGATGGAATGAAAATGCAGGTATACTAGAATATGCAACGCATGTACTCTTATTAGTTTTTTCACTTCCTATAATCATCTACAGTGTATGAATAGTGTGTGTGATACCTTTTTTTGTATGTGTTAAAGAAGTTGTTGCCGTATTGTTAATTTTGCAGGGCTATAATGGCAGCCAGTTGTGGGACACAGCTTTTGCTGTTCATGCAATTATGTCAACTGATCTTTCTGAGGAATTTGGTCTAACACTCAAGAAGGCTCACGGATATGTTAAAAGTTCACAGGTTAGCATTTTTTTTAACAGAGTTCTTAAAGTATATGTATTCTTCTACTAAATATTGGCCTTCATTGAATATGTAAGTACATTATGTTTTCACTTCTTTCTGATTGGAAGATCCTTGAAGATTGCCCTGGTGATCTTGATTTTTGGTACCGCCACATCTCCAAAGGTGCATGGACCTTTTCCACTGCAGATCAAGGGTGGCCTGTGTCAGATTGCACAGGAGAAGGACTTAAGGTGACTGCTATCTTCTATTGTCAAGCCTAATTGCTTGATGTTTATGCTAATGCTTCCTCTGTAGGTTGCCCTCTTGTTATCTAAGGTTTCTCCAGAGA
The DNA here is from genome assembly GCA_024364735.1 of Boesenbergia rotunda. Lineage (NCBI taxonomy): Eukaryota > Viridiplantae > Streptophyta > Magnoliopsida > Zingiberales > Zingiberaceae > Boesenbergia > Boesenbergia rotunda. The sequence continues at coordinate 150,519 of JAGFNQ010010601.1, forward strand.
TTGTTGGTGATCCAATTGAAGCAAGGAAGCTTTATGATGCTGTTAATGTCATCCTTTCACTAATGGTAACAGCACCAGAAATAGATGCAAATACTTAACAAGAGCTTTTCTTCTAATTGTGGTTATGTCGCAGAACAAGGACGGCGGTTTTGGTACTTATGAACTTACAAGATCTTACACTTGGTTGGAGGTATGCATTCTATGAACATTTTGTTGATGTTGTGTTCTGCATATGTTTCTCAATCATGTATCTGGAGCAAGGTTCGTAGAATCGCGATCCTACACAGGATCGATTTGGGGTCAGGATCGGATCGGTCAGGATCGGATCGTAAAATCGTACGATCCTATCAAAAACCCTTAAAATGAAAAAATATACAATTTTTATTAACACTATAATGAAAATAATCACGTTTAACTTCAAGAATATTCTATTTATTACAAGATGATCCAATTTAATTGTCAACCTATTAGATAATAGACATCTAAAGACTCATCATTTTAGAAAAAAGATATAACATAATATTATTAATTAAAAACTAACTAAAAAATAATTAAATAGATATTTAAATAATCTTAAAACCCTAACACTAACGATGTAAAAGATAAAAAAAATAATAAAAAAGATTAATAATCTTCTGGGTCTCTGAAAAGGCTTTAAACAATATTTTTTGGGATTCAATATTAAAACTAACTTGTAGATCTTTGAACGAGTTTCAATTTGATATATTATAGGTCACGTGGTTCAATCCGAGTCAAAAGTTATGACCTCTTAAAGCTTTCATCGATCATGTTCCGATCCTGTCCGATCCTGTACGATCCTGTCCGATCCTACCGATCCTGCTGCGATCCTGCTACAAAAAACGATTCTGCGCGATTCTGGATCATTTTGTGATCCAGGATCATACGATCGTACGATCCTACGATCCAAGATCACGATTTTGCAAACTATGATCTGGAGTTTGCTCATAGATTAATTCACTTTGGACAAACAGGAGTTGTTTATATAACACAGGCTTATCCTTGAAGTTGTTAATTTTCCAATTAAATTGAGGCATAAAGGCTGATGAGACACATGATCACTTATTAAATGTAATTTTAAAGATGTAAAATTGAAATTAATTATTGTTCACTATTGTGATCATTATTATTAACTTATTCCTTAGATCATTAGTTCAAGGCATTGTTATTGATAGGGGGAGTTTTGGGTCCCCTAACCACGTAGGATAAGTCTTGGTCAAACGATTGACGTGGATCAACTTGGGGGCATGTGGCAGTAGGGATCAAAGGAACAGTGAAATACTCACAGGATAGGCTAAGTCTACTGGTCAGACGATAAAGTAAAGTAAAGTATTTAAGATTGTCACAGATCAACAGACTATCTATACGGCCGATAGACGTGTCGCTCCATACAGCCGATCGTTGTGTCGCTCCATACGGCCAATCGACATGTCGCTCCATACAGCCGATAGGCATGCCGCTCCATATAGCTGATTGGTGTGTCGCGGCTAACGGCCGATCGGCGGACTACTTGACCAAGTTGTTTAACTCAATAGCCTTACCAATCCGGTTGCATTAGATCAACAACCCCTCTGATCAGCTGGATCATCCTCTATAGGCAGAGTCCGCCCATATACATATGGGCGAACGTCTGATACGCTTCTCTCCCTGGATCACTTTAGATACTTGAGCTAGAACTTAATCAACCATCTCACATGGACCGTAACCCGACTACCCTATTCGGCTAAACTGGGCCACCTCCTTCGGGGTTTCCCTATTAGGCCTTCATGTGAGCACCATTAAAGGTTGTTGTCCACAACCTCGATTAAGACAGGGATGACATCACCCTACCAACTTCCTTAATAACTGACATGTTTCCCTGACAGGGTCAACTGCTCAGTAAGTTTGCAGGCCCAATACCCAACTGCTCAGTGTGTCAATGACCTAAACACTGACCTGCTCTTATTATCGCTAACCTAATCTCTCATAGGAAAATCGTTGATGTAACATCTCTGTTATAATGGATGTGGCACCGTGACGGTGGTTGGTCATCGAAGGTGCATATATATATATATATATATATATATATATATATATAGGGGTTCCTCCTCTATTGTACACGTATGTTGAAGCTCTCATTTTTCCTAACATTCCACTTCACTTTAACTAACTTGAGTATCGGAGTGCCTACGCCGGGTTTGCTTCTGACCTCCTTTCTATTTTCTTCTCAGGCTTATTTCAGGATCCATCCAGCGTAGCTTCAAGTCTTTAGTGAGTTCGCATTACTATTGTATTGGTCAACATTGGTGGTGCGTTGCTCTTTGTAGTTTGAGGACTGGATCAAGAACCATAGAAATTTTGGATAGTCGAAGGAAGCGTAAGAGGAACACGATAGCAAAAAATAAAGGAAAGAAATTGTAACGACCCGGCACGTCGACCCGACCCCTCGGCCGGCCAAATTCCATTTTTGGCGGCCCAACAACCTAGTCCCTTTGGTCGTCGACCGTCGACCGTCGTTACTCACAAGAACTTCCCACCCCTTGCTAGTGGATTTTTGCCTTCCCCGGGATTCGAACTCTAGACTTCCAGGCTAAGTACTAGAGTTTATGAATCCCTAACACTCACTTGGCTACCAGGATTCATAAACTCTAGTACTTAGCCTGGAGGTCTAGAATTCGAATCACGGGAAAGGCAAAAATCCACTAGCCAGGGGTAGGAAGTTCTTGTGATTAACGACGGTCGGCGGTCGACGACCAAAGGGACCAGGTTGTTGGGCCGCCAAAAATGGAATTTGGCCGCCCAAGGGGTCAAGGGGTCGGGTCGACGGGTCGGGTCGTTACAATAAAAAGGCGCCTTTTTATGTAGCGACACGACCCCTCTAGCTCACTTGGCTACCAGATTCAAGGAACTTTAGTATTTGTCCCGGAGGTCTAGAGTTCGAATCTGGGGAAGGCAAAAATCCACCGCCGGATGTGGGAAGACCATAGGACACCACCTAGAGAGCCGCCTGATGGGGTTAGAGGGGTCGTGTCGCTACATAAAAATGTGCCTTTTTAGCTACCAGGATTCATAAACTCTAGTACTTAGCCTGGAGGTCTAGAGTTCGAATCCCGGGGAAGACAAAAATCCACTAGCCAGGGGTGGAAAGTTCTTGTGAGTAACGACAGTCGACGACCAAAGGAACCAGGTTGTTGGGCCGCCAAAAATGAAATTTGGCCGCCCAAGGGGTCGGGTCGACGCGCCGGGTCGTTACAATAAATCTCATCATATATGCAGGATAGTCTAAGCTAGCAACAGTGTAACAGACTATCGAAATATCACATGTACAAACAGTAACAAGTACAACTGAAAGAGGGAATAACAAGTACTATACCAATGTGGCGGAGTCGCCAAATCCAGACATAAAGGTCTCCTGTATGTGCATGTCAATCATATGCGGCATCCAAGTATAGCAAGCACAAACAAGTGCAAAATATGCGTATGCATAAGGTGCAATGACATGGTCACCCCTGCCGTCGGTCAGACATCGTCACCTATGTACAGGAGGAAGCTGAGCGAAGGCCACCCTCCGACGTAGGGCTGTGACTGTCGTCCATACTCTGCCATCACTACTCCTGAGTGATCGAGTAAACGGAATGCTGCCGGTGTAACACCCCTACTCCATGCCCTATCCGGTGGACATCTCTGTCTACCCCAGGTCATCTCTGGAGGACATCTCTATCTGAGTGTTACCCCTACCCCATGTATATAAATGGGGGAGAGACCTCTTCCTCTCATCTCCTGATATATAGACTACTCAAGGAGGGACCTCTGCCTGCTATCACGCTCAGATTCACTAACCCATGAGTGCACGAGCAAAGCAGCACAGAGCACACTACTCATACTCCATCAACCACTAACCCATGAGTGGTCGTAGGGATAGGTCCGTATGACTGTCGACCTGACTCACCCACAAAGGGGGCCCCTGATCGACAGTGATGCACAGTGCACAATGATGCATGACACTGGTCAAACAGCATCCACTATCTAGTCCACCTATATCAACATGATATGCAAGGATCATAGATAATGCACCATAACCTAAGTCCTAAAAGTATAGGTATCACATGTCAGGTATAGCATAAACAGTATCAGCAAGACAAATAGAAGGGTTATATCATAATCTATTACTCTATTGCTAAACAAAGCATATCAAACATTTATGAATGACTAATCAAAAAGAAGAGTCAGAGATATCCGCCTCCAATGTAGAAATCCGAAAGTGAAGAGGACCCCCGTCTAAAATAATATCTGCCGCAAGTGGAATCCAAATAGCCGAGTCAATGACCTGTATCACCACACATAGTTTTAGCTATCATAACATATGTTAATTTGCCAAAACTAATTAATCAATCGTATTAGAATTAATCCCCCGTCTAAAATAATATCTGCCGCAAGTGGAATCCAAATAGCCGAGTCAATGACCTGTATCACCACACATAGTTTTAGCTATCATAACAGATGTTAATTTGCCAAAACTAATTAATCAATCGTATTAGAATTAATCCCAATTACTCCAAGTATAGGACTTAGGCTCACCCCAGGTTAACCTAATCCTAATCACAACTCCATCAAACTCCCCGCCAAAATAGAAACTCCCCAAAACAACCGATCTAGCAAGAATCAAATTAATCTCAAGATTAATCAAAGACACAGAACAAACCACCTATTCTGAGGTCAAAGAAACAGCAATAGTCCTACTCAGAGCAGCCACAAGGAATTCCCATAACTTGTTCCAAACTACTCGTAACCCACAACTGAAACCCAAGATCAGTTAATGCAACAAAACTGAGATTGAAATCCCAATCGAATTCTCATCACCAGACCTCATGAAAGCTCAAGATCTCAAGAACAAAATGAAGGAACTAAACTCAAAACTAATCTGAAACCATCATGAAGCAAATCAACAACCAACTCAACTTCCAGGCCAAATCACACCTCACTGCAGGGATGAAGCAACAAAATAGGCAACCCTCTATCGATTAACCTCACGGCCGCCCATAAGAAAGTACTTGTTGATCACGCCAATTTCTACAGCAACGCCATACTCAATCAAAGCTACTGCTCAAATCGAAAAACCTAATCAAACTTCAGATCAGAGCAAATCAACAAACACAAACTGCACAGATCCTGCCCAAAGGGACCGAAGCCACTCCACTGAACAGCATGAGCAAGAAACGAAACCACAACCGCTAGCAACCCCAAAACCGAATTCAAGATCAACCGTCCTTACCTGCCAAGATGCGCCGATCGAGTCCCCTGCCGTCGGTGAAGCTTGCGAGATGAGGGACCGCAGATGAGGATGTGTAGTGATCGCAAGTGAGGAGGTAGATCCCTGAGCAACGTGCGCAGTCGTGCCCTAAATCGCTGACCTTGTGCTCTGATCGGTGGGGTGAAATGAGGTCGTTGGAAGATGGAGTGGAGAAGAAGAAAATGGCGCTCACTCGATCGGGGAAAGGCCTGCGCCGAGGAGGAAGAAAAAGAGAAAAAGAAGCACAGATGGAGATGGATCGGGGATCGGCGTGCGCTCGCGAGAAGAAGAAGACGAAGAGAAAGAAGAAAAATCGGGCTTAAGCTAGGGTTTCATGATGTGCCACCGAAAGAAAGGAAAACCTTTATAAAAGGATGTTTCCTTTTTCAAAGAACACCCTCCTAATTTAGTTTTTTCTCAGCAGCGCCCCAAAATTTGGTTAACTCGCCTTTTAGCCCTCCAATTTTCCAAATGTTAGCATTCTCCCCACTAATAAAAATTTGGTCCCCAAATTTGTTCTTTACATGTGTCAGGTACGATCATACAGTAAAAATTACTGAACGAAAATATACAGTATTGTAACGACCCGACCCCTCGGCCCCTTGGGCGGCCAAATTTCATTTTTGACGGCCCAACAACCTGACCCCTTTGGTCGTCGACCGTCGACCGTCGTTACTCACAAGAACTTCCCACCCCGCGCTCACTTGGCTATCAGGATTCATAAACTTTAGTACTTAGCCTAGAGGTCTAGAGTTCGAATCATGGGGAAGACAAAAAATCCACTGGTCAGGGGGGGAAGTCCTAGTGAGTAACGACACGGTCGGGCCAAGTTGTTGGGCCACCAAATGTTGATTTGGCCGCTAAGTTGTTGGGCCGCCAGTTGGGTGGCCCAAAGGGCCAAGGGGTCGGGTCGTTACAATAAAAATGTGTCTTTTTATGTAGCGACACGACCCCTCTAGCCCCATCAGGCGGCTCTCTAGGTCATGCCCTACGGTCTTCCCACATCCGGCGGTGGGTTTTTACCTTCCCCAGATTCGAACCCTAGACCTCCGGGACAAGTACTAAAGTTCCTTGAATCTAGTAGCCAAGTGAGCGCGTCAGATTCAAGGAACTTTAGTACTTGTCTCGAAGGTCTAGGGTTCGAATCTGAGGAAGGCAAAAACTCACCGCCGGGTGTGGGAAGATCGTAGGGTATGACCTAGAGAGCCGCCTGATAGGACTAGAGGGGTCGTGTCGCTACAGAAATAAACTTTGGCACATACAAATTGGAGTGGCTAGTTTATATCTGAAATATCTTAATTATTGCATGTTCCTTTTCAATTTCAAAAGGAAAAAGTGGAAATTTCTCAACAAACTGGCGGTTTTAGAAGAAAGAACTAAATCCAAGGACGTGTTCCACACTTTCCAGTTGTGTGTAATGTGAGATATCGTGGACAAAGTTGGGACATGGAACAATGTATAATTAACAAATAAAATTCTCTCTCTAGTTGTTGGCCTTCTGTAAATCAACTTTCCTTCCAAGTCAAATTCTATCTTAATTATTGCATTTTTATCTCTTTTTTTCTCTCGTACAGATTCTTAACCCTTCTGAAACATTTGGAGGCATTGTTATTGACTATTCGTAAGATTCCATATATCACTTCTATTTCTTAATATAACATTTATTACTTCAATTTTTATATGTAGTTGAAATGCAAATGCCATTTACAGGTATGTCGAATGCACCTCATCAGCGATTCAGGCATTGGCATTGTTTAAAAAGATATATCCAGGCCACCGGAGAGAGGAGATAGATAATTGCATTAACAAATCAACACTTTTTCTTGAAAAAATACAGCGAGACGATGGTTCATGGTTTGCACTTATAGTTGTTTATCTCCTTTAAATCTATTTTGTAGCACTCTCTTTTGTCATTTTTTAAAAAGTAACACAATTAGGCTGAAAAATCAATAGTTGAAAGGTTCAAAGTTGTCTAAGTCGTCAAATTCTTATATATGAATGACAAATCTTTGTGGTCATTCATTATAAAAGTGCATGCTATATATTAAGGCATTTAAATTAATTAACTTCTAACAGGTATGGATCTTGGGGTGTTTGCTTCACTTATGGCACATGGTTTGGAGTAGAGGGATTACTTGCTGCTGGAAGGACATACGAGAGCAGCTCTTGTATCCGAAAGGCATGCAACTTTCTGTTATCTAAACAACTGGACTCCGGTGGCTGGGGAGAAAGCTATCTTTCATGTCAGGATAAGGTTAATTCCTTACTTTCTGGGTTCTAAATTCTTTTGTGCGTATGATATTCTCTTTTCCTTAAGAGCATCTGCGTCCGTTAACATCGATGTGGCATCAACATTTAAATACTGATGTGATGAACATGTTCAATTGTTTGAACGCGTTAAAAATAACATGACGGGGCATCCCCAATTGATTGGGGGCCAATTGGGGTCATCCCCCATGCCCCCAATCGGTGGGGATGAGCGAGGCAAAAATTTCTTGCTTTACCAAATCCCTAATTGATTGGGATTTGTTTTAAATGATGTCGCGACGTCTTGAATCAATTCAGGGATTGATTTGAGACGTAATATCAGCTAGGTAACGGTTAGTAAATTTATACAACCGTCACATAAACGTCACCTAATGACTATTTTAATAAAAAAAAAATTAAATTTTCATCTATAAATACTCATCACCTTAAAAAATATATATTTAAAAATATTATTATTATTTATTTTAAATAGTAATAATTTAAATTTCGCAAATGAAATTGAAATTATATTTATTTAATATAAAATAAAAATAAAGATGCGAGAGAACGGAATACATATACTAAAATTAGATTTTTCTTTTAAATCATGGATCTCTTCGTAGTACATATAGTTTGAAACAAACATAACATAAAATGAAAACATACCTCAAAATCTTTGATTTTTTGTGAACGATATTGCGAACAAATGAGAGTTGCATGATAATTCCTCTAGCAATATCCATGCGCACTAGATCACGAACTTGACACGATCCGTTAGGTGCTAACCACTTGGATCAACAAAATTTTTCGGAAGCATTGTGGCTCTGAATATATCTCCGAGAAAGAAAAATAGGTTGTCAAACGAAACTTCAAGAGAGTAGTGGAGAGAAGCGATCGATCTTCCAAATCTTCCAAGGGTGGATATTTATAGCCTCCAAGGAAGATGAAGAAGTATGATTTTTCATCTTCTCCATTAATCATCATAATTGTGATTCTTCATCTTCTCCATTAATAATCATAATTATAACTTTTCATCATTTCCATGAATATTATTTTATAGAATTCATCAAAATTATAATTTTTCTACATAAGTTTACAAAATATATTTTATTCCAATTCCAATTCCAATTCGTGTCGTCCAAATTATGATTATGTTATCTGACATCTTTATTGGTTTAAAAGTTACTAACTGATGATGCAGGAGGATTTGTAGTTTATTATTATTTTTTTTGATAATTTTTATTTTTTTTATTTAAGGTATTTTTGACGTTTTAGATATTTTAAGTAATTTATGTATTTTTATATTTTTATATTTTAAGTCTCTTTAGTATATTAGAATTGTGAGCCTGTTAATAATTTTTTTTAAAATTTATTTTCTTTCTTATAAGATAGGTATTATATTCTATATATAGGGATTTTTTTTTTTTTAATCTTAGGGAGTCTATATAAAAATCATGTTTAGTCGTTTATATAAAAGTCATGTTTAGTCGTCGTTTAAACTCAATCCTCGATTATTATATAAAATTCTCCTTTTCGGGAGAAAATCTAGAGAATGATGATTATCTCTTATTGTCTTTCTCAATTTCTCTCTTTTCGTCATCGCGCGAGATAGTTGTTATCCTGCCCGACGTCACTAACCACTTTATGTTCCACATTATCAAGATGGTAAGTGACTTGGATATTTTAGTTTTACAATTTGTTCAACACAATATTAGTGCAGTAGGCCTCAAATTTCATCAAATTCCTACGTTTCTACGAATGTTTACTAAATGAGTTTGCTCCAATTAATTTCAATTCGTGGTGGCAAATTGGAAGAGCAACTATTTATTATCTCATACAAATGGAAAGTGAATCTTAGGACGTTGGACTTCTGGATCGTCCATCGTGAGTACTTTCCACTTTACTCTGACAGTTGGTGGAAATTTTTGTGGGACCAAGCCGATCGTCCGAAATTCGACGTTATCAAATCTCATTAATCATTCCAATTCCAATTCGTGTACCTATAATCATAACTTTATTTCTCACATTAATTATCAAGATGGTAAGTGACTTGGATATTTTTCTGTTGTTCTCTTTGAGCGAGCAGGTCTACACAAATCTTGAGGGCGATAGGGTTCATGCAGTGCATACAAGCTGGGCAATGTTAGTTCTAATTGATGCCGGACAGGTCAGTTTTTTGTTGATCTTAAATCTTCAAAATTATCATGTGCAATTGAGTATGTATGTTGTTGACATGGAACTTTTGGAGGTTACTATGAAATATTATATCTTTTAAATTTATGTTGGAACAGGGTGACAGGGATCCAAAACCATTGCACGGGGCAGCAAAGGTATTAATAAATATGCAAATGGAGAATGGCGAGTTCCCCCAACAAGTAAGACACTTTTTTAAACTCAAACACCAAGCTTGATTATTTCTAATGGCACTTAATTTTTCAAAAATGCACCTATAATATGAATGTTTCAACGGTAAATTACAGAAAACTCCCTAATGCCCATTTGATCTTTGTATGCACTCCCCATTTGAGATTTTCTTTGCATTCACTCCCTAATGAATTGAGTATAAAAGAGTAAAAATTGAGTATACATCAGTGAAAATTGAGTATACATCAGTGGAAATTGAGTATAAAAGAGTAAAAATTGAGTATACAATTTTTTGATGTGGTGGATGAAATCTTATATACTCAAATTTCTAATTTTTATACTCAACTTTTTTCAAATAATACTCACCAAATTGTCTTTTCAATCCCATCAGAGACTGCATGCAAAGAAAAACTTGAGTGAGGATTGTATGCAAAGATGAATTTGAAAATGGAGAGTTTATGAAAATTTTCCGACTGTAATATATTTTTTTTCTTTTAAACTGACTCAATTTTATTTTACATATTAATATTATGATATAAAGGAATAAAGTGAAAATATGTGAAATGTACAGTAAGAAGTAATAATGTTATTCTTGTTGATTTTTCCTAATGCATTATTCAAGGATTTTTTACTTTTCCTTTTTTTCATGGGAAATTTCATTGAAGCCCTTAAAATTTACCCTCTTATTTTTCAAAATGTCCTTTAAATTTTTAAAATTGCCAAACTACTATTCAATAGATTAAAAAACTTCAAGCTATTTAGATCATTACTTAATAGGGAAACAATGTATTACATATATGGTACTTCTTCCACGTCGTCATTTTCTTTAGGTCAATTAATTAATTAATTAATTAATGGTGTTAATGATTAGGAGTAAAATGATAATAGTTTAAAACTATTGACAATATCTTATTTGAAAAAAAAATAAGAGGGTGTTTGGTAAACGGGTTTAGAAGGCAAGAATGAGAATGAAATCTATTTCATTCCCATTTATGATGCTTGGTATACAAGAATCGGAATCAAAATATGGATATAATATCCTTGATTTTATAATCCAACCCCTACTAGGTGTAGGAAGTGGGCAGCGTGTGCGATAACTGCACACGTTGCAGCGTGTGCAGTTATTGCACACGCTGCAGGGAGTGGGGTTTGTTGCCCCCTCCCTCTCCACCACTTCTAACCCCTTTCCTCTCCTATATAAGGAGAGGGTAAGGGGCTTCATTCAAGTGCAAGAGGGGGAAGCAAGAGTACGTGAGAAAAACTCTGAGAAGAGGAGATCGTCCATAGTTCGAGGGATTTGGTTCGTGATACCGAGAGGGGAAGAACTTTCCAATTCTGTGATCATTCTTCCGACGACAAGCGCGAAGAACAACAAAGGACGAGCGTGAATCGCTGTAAGTGTTTACCGTTTTTATAAATGTAGATTCAATTCGTTCACGATTTCATGCATTAGAATCGACAATGGTATCAGAGCATGTAAATATTCTAAGTAGCATGAAAAAACATTTTCGTCGGAATTCGTCGGAAAATCGCGACTTTGTGTCGGCAGATTTTTTTTCCGAGTCGGTAAAATAATTGTTAGCGTCGCGAACCGACGATTTCACTTGGCCGTGTTACACGCTACCGATTAACCGCGTTCGTCGCGGTGAAAATTTTTTTCTTCAGTGGATGGAAAACGAAGGTTTCGTTAATTTTAATTCATCTGAAATTTTTTATGCATATACATTGTAATACGTTTTTTTTTATTAAAAAAAAACGGTGGAAAAATAAAGGAAAATTTTTTTTGCATGTTAATTAAGGCCGAGGCAGTAGATACGAAAAAAAATTTTGCATGTTTTTTTTTCATTAAATTAATTAGCTTTGTGCTTTAATTAATTGCTTGGTTGAATTTGTATTAAAATTTAACTATTGATTATTTGACTAGACCAAATTGATCCAATAAGATCAGGATCTAGCTCAAAACCAATAGTTAAATTAATCAGATCAGTTTAATACAAACAAGAACCATTTTGTTTGGTTCGACCAACAGATTTGACTTTAAATTGAGCAAACGACTAAGATAAGTCATCCCTGTCCGATTAGATTAGTTCTAATGAGGATAATGGACCCAAACTATGGATTCGATTTCCCAATCGATCGGCCCAAGGTGTTAGTCAATAGAGCTCCCAAATCAAGAAAATTTATTTTTCTTATCTGTTTATGACTTTGTGGATTTATGCATAATTATGAATTGAATTGAACCAGTTTTGTACTGGATTGTCAGTTTTGTACTGACAATGTATATTTTTCAATTCTAAATATTGCACGATAGGGACGGCATGGCTGGTCATAATGAGCGACTAGAGGAGCTATTGGCGGAATTCAGGACAGTTTTCTATAGTCCATTTCTCGGAGTCCAGGGCGTTATAGGACGACTGGATCGGATCTTCTGGAAACTTGAGCAGGCCGGGTTCCCCATGATTGATGATCACCGAATCGGGGAATTAATGCGTGCTCTACCAAAGAGAGCAGGGAAAGTTGCGAATCAGATATGGGCTGAACACAACTTTCGCCTCTCCTACATAGAGCTATGCAATCAGCTGCTGCGCCAACAGTTTCCTGAGGACATGGGGGAATCTGACTCCGAGTCTGAAATGGAGGAGGATCCTGAACCCGAGGAGAATCTCGAGGAGGAGGAGGATCCCGAGATTCTTGAATACGAAGAAGATCCCGAGATGGAGGAGGATCCAGAAGAAGAAAATCCAGAGATAGAAATGGATCCAGAACAAGAGGATCTCGAGGAAATTGTTGAGATCGAGGAGGATCCAGATCTGGAACTTGAAGGAAACATGGAGATTGATTGGGATCCGGACGTGGATATTATGGAAATAGAGCAGGATCTAGAAGAAGAAGCAGATCCTGAAGAGACAGTAGAGGATCCTGAAGAGGTCCCAGAGGAGATTCCTTCTCCACCTAAGGTCACTCTGGTCCAGACTAGAGAGACGGGTCAATTTTTAGCTACGATTCTACTGTCCGCTCTATTGGGAGCAATATCAACCTATTTGTTCTCTTAGTTTCCTTTAGTTACTGACGTTATGTACAGTCAGTATTTATCCATGTAGTGTAATTGTCGTTATGTACGAACAATTTAAGTAATGTTATATGTTAACAAATTTGTTAAATGATTAGTTCATTTAATGACGATTAGTTCATTATAATTAAATGATTGGTTCATTTAATGATGATTAGTTCATTATAATTAAATGATTAGTTCATTTAATGATGATTTGTTCATTTGATGGGATGTGTGTGATATAACTAATCATTGTTTATTAGATTGGAACATACAAAGGATGAGTGGGAACGCGGTTGTCACTTGATTTTGTAAACCAACTCTATTTACAATGAGTTAATTATTGATTACATGCATATAACATACACTGAATTACTAAATAATGCGTTTATTTATGTTAGGTCATGGCAACAAAGAATATTATAGCAGAACTGAACAAAGGAGAGAAACTAAATGGGGACAACTACAAAATATGGCACATCAAGATACAGTATGTACTTGAGGAACAAGAAGTTTTAGAAGCTGTAAATCAGTTTATGGTAGAACCTGTAGACGGTGTTACCGCCCAGCATAAGCGTGATCTTGATACCTACAAGACATGGAAGAAAAAGGACTCCACAGCAAAGGGCATTTTGATTAGTTCAATGGTTGATGACCTAGTGTATGAGTATGAACCATTGCCTTCAGCTCATGCTGTCTGGGTTGCCCTGAGAAATAAATATAGTGGAGTTAGCGTAAGTAAGCTTCGCCAGCTGACAATCAAATTTGACAGCTTCAAGAAACGCCCGAATGTCACCATGACCCAACATCTTAGGGAAATGGGAAATATGATTCGAGAGCTAAAAACTGTCGGTCATGAGTTGACAGATGAACAACAGGTTCAGGCAGTAATCCGTTCCCTTCCTGATTCTTGGGAATCAATGAAGCAGAATCTTACTCACAGTGAAAGCATTAAAACTTTCATTGATGTCTCACGCCATGTTGAACTGGAGGCGGAGAGAGTAGAATCTGCAAGGATATCTGGACAAGCTTTCGTAGCTGAAGGATCTAGACCCAAGAATAAGAAGATATGGTTCAAGAAAGGAAAGGGAAAGGGAAGAGGAAAAGAAGCTGCTGCTGGGCAAGGCCCGATCAAGAAGGAGTTTAAAGGAAAGAAGTATGGAAAGAAACCTAAAAGCAAGCTGACTTGCTATAACTGTGGCAAGAAGGGCCACTTCGCTCGAGATTGTACCGAGCCGAAAAAGGTAATTCCATATTTAACTTCTTTTCATGAGCATAATGTTGCTAGTTCAGTGCTGTTAGCTGATTCTCATCTTTTGTGGATTATAGATTCAGGAGCAACGAACCACGTAGCTCGTGATCGAGCTACATACGTGGAGTACCGTCGGGTACCAGCTGGTAACAAATGGATATATGTAGGAAACAATGCAAGAATTGAAGTCAAAGGCATTGGCACTTGCAAGCTCAACCTTCGTGGTGGACAAACGTTGTTTCTACATGATGTCCTTTATGCTCCTGATATTCGACGGAATTTGGTTTCCGTTACTTGTCTTCTTGATTTGGGCTATTGTATAAACTTTTACAGTCGTTGTGTGGAACTTCGAATTAACTCTGTGTTAATTGGGTGTGGTTATGTAATGAATGGTTTCATGGTTCTTGATGTGGAACATGATATTAATTATGGAATTAATAGTTGTTTTTCAAACATTGCTCTTACTAGTGATGCTAATATTAATGAGGAAGTTTGGCATGCTAGACTAGGACATATCGGACAAGAACGGATGAATAGATTAGCTAAGGAGGGTCTATTGGGCACTCATGCTAAGATTAACCTGTCCATATGTGAGCATTATCTTGCTGGAAAAGCAACAAGGAAACCATTTGGTAAGGCTATTAGAGCTGTTTCACCATTGCAATTATTCATTCGGATGTATGTGGTCCAATGAATGTGAAGGCTAGACATGGAGGTTCCTATTTCGTTACATTTATTGATGACTTCACACGTTTCGGTCATGTGTATTTGATTTCTCATAAATATGAAGTATTAGATTGCTTCAAACGTTATTTGAACGAAGTTGAGAATCAATTGGATCGTAAGGTTAAAACCTTACGCACTGACCGTGGAGGTGAATATTTGTCTGATCAGTTTAAGACAATATGTTACGAAAAAGGGATTATTAGACAGCTAACGATCCCTGGAACTCCACAGCAAAATGGGGTTGCTGAAAGAAGAAATAGAACTCTTCTAGATATGGTTAGGTCTATGATGGCTCAAGTTAATTTACCTATTTCCTATTGGGGAGATGCATTATTAGCTGCTACCTATATACTTAACCGAGTGCCTTCTAAGTCTATTCCATCTACACCATATGAACGTTGGACAGGCAGAAAACCAGATTTGAGTAATCTGAGACCTTGGGGGTCAGTTGCCTACGTTCATGATAAGACTCACAAATATGGAAAACTGGGACCAAGGGGTAAAAGGTGTATCTTTGTAAGGTATTCTGATACTTCTAAGGGTTATGTTTTTATTGGTGAGCAACAAGATGGAACCATCTCTGAAATAGAGTCAAGAGATGCGATTTTTCTCGAAACTGAGTTCCCAACAAGAGGTGAAGTTGATAAATCGATTCCTCTATTTGCTATAGAGGAGGAGGATATTGTTCCTTTATCAACAAATCAGGAATCACAGAAGAAAACTGAATCTAGTCAACCCAGTGGGAGTGATTTGTCAATGAATGAATCAGTTTCAGTTTCTCAACAGTCAGACCTGCGGAGGAGTAATCGCAAGATTATTCCTAAAAGGAGGTTTGACATTGAGAATGAGGCATTAATGATTCTCCCTATTGACGATGACGAACCTCGAACGGTTGAGGAAGCATTGAGATGCTCAGTTAAAGAAAAATGGAGAATTGCAATGGATGAAGAAATGGAGTCTATGAGAAAGAATCAGGTTTGGGAATTAGTCGATCTTCCTCCAGGCCGAAGGGCTATTGGGAATAAGTGGATTCTCAAAATCAAGAGGAAGGCAGATGGATCGATTAATAGATACAAAGCTCATCTGGTTGCAAAAGGATATACCCAAATGGAGGGTATTGATTTTGAAGAGACATTTTCCCCTGTTGTGAAGTTTGTGTCAATACGTGTCATTTTAGCTATAGTAGCACATTATGACTTGGAATTACATCAGATGGATGTAAAAACGGCTTTCCTTAATGGTAATCTTGACGAGGAAATCTATATGGCACAGCCAGAAGGTTATATTGCTGAAGGCCAAGAGGATAAAGTATGTAGACTTAAAAGTCTATATATGGACTAAAGCAAGCGTCGAGACAATGGAACATAAGATTTAATGAAGTCATTTTATCTTATTATTTCGAAATGATCAATGAGGATCATTGTGTATACCTCAAGGAGGATAAAGGAAAGATTGTCATATTATCGTTATATGTTGATGATATGCTAATAGCTGGAAATGACATACAGTTTGTGATAGAAATCAAATCGTGGCTTTCATCACAATTTGACATAATAGATATGGGAGAAACCGAGTACATCTTAGGAGTTAAGATCATTAGAGATCGATCAAAAAGACTTTTGGGTTTGTCTCAAGAAGCTTATATTACTAAGATGTTACAACACTTCAATATGTCAAATTGCAACATTGAACAAACTCCTGTAGCGAAAGGAACTGTTCTGAGCAAAAGTATGTATCCCAAGACTCCTGATGAAATAGCCGACATGAAGAAAAAACCATATGCCAGTGTCATTGGTAGTTTAATGTACACTATGTTGTGTACACGTCCTGACATCAGCTATGCAGTTGGCTTGGTTAGCCGTTTCCAGTCAAACCCAGGATCGAGACACTGGAAAGCGGTGAAGAGAATATTCAGATATCTCAAAGGGACAGCGGATTATTGTCTCTGCTTCCAAGGATCAAAGTTGAGCCTGAAGGGCTACTCAGATGCAGATTGGGCTGGAGATCTTGATGACAGAAAATCCACATCGGGCTATGCTTTCTTGCTGAATGGTGGCGCCATCTCATGGAATAGCAAGAAACAAGCTTGTGTAGCTTTGTCGACAATGGAAGCCGAATATGTGGCTTGTGCAGCGGCTGTACAAGAAGCTGTCTGGTTAAGAAGGTTCCTGAAGCATTTGAAGATTGCTGAGGATAGTGGGAGTCCCGTTACATTGTATTGTGACAATCAAGCTGCAATAGCTTTTTCCAAGGATCCCAAATATCACAGTAAAGGCAAGCACATAGAAATTAAATATAATTATGTAAGGGATATTATTGACAAGAAAAAGGTAGTTCTTGAGTATATCCCTACACGTGCTATGCTTGCAGATCCTTTTACTAAGCCATTGACTAAAGAGTCATTTCTTGGATATGTGAAGTCCATGAGACTTCGAAAAATGTAACACAATGTACAGACAAATTCATTATATATGAAAGTGTCATGATTTATTCAGTGTATGTATTGGTGTTACATTTTGAATAAAGTCTCGATAAGCATGTTGGCAGGTTGAGATTGGTCCACTCACATGGACAATCATCTCTATTTGTTGAGTATAAATAGAGGTAAGATCATTACTTATGGGGCAGCTTGAGTAGCTGTGAATAGAGACATACTCGTAAGTTGAGGTCGCCTTGATTTTGTATCAAGATGAGATTATTTAATGTAATAATCGAAGTAAATGTTCCCACCATTTACTGAGCCTGCTTGTAGCCAGATTGGAGTTCATAGGTTGAATTCAGGATTAGACATTGGGTATGTCTAGATCGAAATTTGTACGATGTTAATTTTAGAAGAAAAACATGCACTCTTTATGTGTTAAAGAGAGAAACATCGTAGCATGTGTTTCATACCACATGTGCTATAGCGACAATAAGGGTTGTAAGAGAATTGATCCCTGCTTCCTTACTATGTGAGACCCTTGAGGTTATAAGTTAATCTCAGTTTTACCCTAAGTGACTATTTAGCTGTTTGCTTGAAATTCTAATCAGTGTATGCTACTTTAGCATGTGTCCTATTGACTATGGATGATTCGGTCTACGGAGCATAACTAGGAAAGCAACTGATTAGAATGAAGAGATTCTAGCTATAAAGGAAGATTAAGAGAGATTTACATCATTGACATTTATTCACTGGTCGACCAATTATATTTTTTGTTGAGTACTTAAAATATGATTGTGAATAATAGTATTGAATGGAAATACTGAACATGCTCTTGACTTAATTGTCATGATGAGGGATTAGAGATGTTCATATTGATGTAAATAATTTAATCTGGGGTAAAAGCAAGTGATTGATGTCTCTGATTCATGTGATAGAGCGACTAAGTAAAGTGTAATATCTTTCTTTGTATTGATCGCTCAGAGAGCAGCTAAGTTAAGTGTCACAACTTTCTTAGCAATGATTGCTCAGTATGCTTGCTGTCGCACGAATCATTTTCCCTAAAAATATGAATTGGATGATCTATTAGTCTATGTGACTATATAAGTTTAGTGACCTAATTCTTGTGTTAGTCTATGTGACTATATGGTCTTTGTGACCTGATTCTTGTATTGTCTATGTGACTTGACTTGTATGAGTGGGAGATGTAGGAAGTGGGCAGCGTGTGCGATAACTGCACACGCTGCAGCGTGTGCAGTTATTGCACACGCTGCAGGGAGTGGGGTTTGTTGCCCCCTCCCTCTCCACCACTTCTAACCCCTTTCCTCTCCTATATAAGGAGAGGGTAAGGGGCTTCATTCAAGTGCAAGAGGGGGAAGCAAGAGCACGTGAGAAAAACTCTGAGAAGAGGAGATTGTCCATAGTTCGAGGGATTTGGTTCGTGATACCGAGAGGGGAAGAACTTTCCAATTTTGTGATCGTTCTTCCGACGACAAACGCGAAGAACAACGAAGGACGAGCGTGAATCGCTGTAAGTGTTTACCGTTTTTATAAATGTAGATTCAATTCGTTCACGATTTCATGCATTAGAATCGACACTAGGTTATTATTAAACTCATAAATCTCTCAATCAAAACTCATTATCATTCCCATTACCGAATATATACTTAAAATATATATATATATTTTTGATATTGGCATTACTCAAGAACTTAATGTTTATTTCACTCTTCAAATTAATTTATTGCATTTTATTCAGGATCATTTAGTTTGGCAATATCAATAATAAACCTTTTCTTTTTGTGTAGGAGATTGTGGGAGGCTTCAACCAAAATTGTATGATTAGCTATTCAACGTATCGAAATATATTTCCGATATGGGCTCTCGGAGAATATCGCACTCGTGTGTTGTGCCCCAAAGAACCCTAAATCTTATCTGATACACTGGTATGATTAAAATTATTATGATCATAATAAGCCATTAAATTGTAAAAACAACTAGTATCATGCATCTTGTATCCTGGCTATGTAAGTCTCTATTTGTGATTTTAAAATGTTCAGTTTCATAATAAATAATAATATAAAAAATTGATGGAATATTAAGATGTATCTCATTGAATGTTAA
The DNA here is from genome assembly GCA_024364735.1 of Boesenbergia rotunda. NCBI lineage: Eukaryota > Viridiplantae > Streptophyta > Magnoliopsida > Zingiberales > Zingiberaceae > Boesenbergia > Boesenbergia rotunda. The sequence goes on from JAGFNQ010010601.1 coordinate 169,990, forward strand.
AAATGTCTTCGAATATCTGTTTTTTGTTGGAGTGCTAATTTTGCCTTTGTGAATTTCTCTAATAGCATAGAAATAATACCACATGGAGCAACATTCATGTATCAACAACTCTACCATCATAATATCATTAATGCAACTATCACTTTTGTGTTCATATTCATGTAATTCTATACAAACAAATTGATCAGGGGAAAGGTGGATCCCTAGTCTACAGCGGTATATCAAGGTCAAACAGTTGACGTGGTGAGAAGTTTATGATCCAAAATAAGGAATCCACGCTAATGACGAGGGGATAACTTACCGGGGTGTCCGATTGAACCGTTCAATTGGATTAACAGGCACGCTCGGCATGGCTTGGTGTGTTCGCTGATCGGGTCCCCTTCTTAACAAGTCCGGTCGGATGGCATATACGGCCGCTCGACAACCTCATTATAGATCAACTCTTAATGATAGCAACATCGAGCCCAATCAGAGTGTGACCGATCGGACACGTAGTGAGTTATATGAGGCCTATTGGCGTTCCCTATCAGACCTTAGGAGGCCGAGAAGAGGTCATGACCAAAGAAGCTTAATAAATGGAATAAAGTAGACCGGACGCCTTGGCAGGCTAGAGGTACAATAGGTTGCTTCGATAGATACTGATGCTTATATTCGAAACAAGACCCAGCGGACTTTTGCATGCGGGTCAGCTTCCCTATGTCGTTTACACCTGATAATAATATGCTCGATATTATTTCAATAATTATATTTTCATCGATTAATGATACTATGCCTCCAGAAATTTCGGAAGGAGATTTCTGATAAAGAGGACAGTTTCAGCGGTGAGGTTAGTCACTATAAAAAGTTTACCTATTCTAATTTTGTCCCCACGAGGGTCCGGAGTGGTTAGTGCATGGGGGTGTTATCGAATCGGTCCTGAGTTCGAATCGTGCGAGGTGCACTGGATTAAAACTCTGAGCGTTTGGTGTATCAATTTTCGGCTCAACTGTGCACTAATTACTTCGGAGATTATGATTTATCTCTCTCATGATGATCTTGGGATGGGTGCGACAGAAGCGCTAGAGTAAACGATTTCACCTTTTGTCGTTTACACCTGACAGACTTTATTATTTAATCGGGCCTCTAATTCTTATCTTTAGGCTAGGCTTCTGCCATTGTCTTCTCTCTCTTTTATCCACATGCCCACTGACCCACATACATACAAATTCATGCGGATCTTTGACAAAATATTCATTTATTGGCTTTTTATCAATAGCCTACTACAGTGTAAGCTTCAACTGATGTGCATTAAATGACTCTCGCTTATAAAGACATTGGTACGATCTAATTTTTATGAAAAATCTCCTAACTCGATAGCCACGTTATGATTGATGTGACACCGTAACAGTGGATTAGGATTACAGATAGTGTCGCGTATATAAAGGGATCCTTTCTCCACGGCATAGATATGAAAAGATCATCTCTTCAAGCTCTAGTTTTTCACTCCATTTTTCTTTTGACTGTTCGCTAACTTAAGCGTCGGAGTGCATGTGCTAGGGACTTCCTACCCCAACCTAGCCCGGGCTTGCTTCTAACGCTTCTTTGAGTGTTTCTCTTGTAGTTCTTGGAGGCGGCGATCTTCTCGTGGTAACTCTTTCACTACGTAATTCGTTGCACCGCTCTTGCAGTTCTCAGATAGGATCACATATCATACAGATAGGATCACATATCATACGCAAATAATTAAACAATCAATATAATTGGCTTCACTCAAATCCCATCATGTATTCTCCTTGTTCTCGTTCTTACTCTGTTTATAACCATCAAACTTTATCGATCATAACTCACTAATAGGATGCTACTGACTCGAGATCATTGAGATGCCAAATATTGCACAAGAAAGACTTTGTGAATACTGTTGGGAGCGCAAGCTTCCTTTGTTCCACACAATCAATGTCCCCTAAAACTCCGAAAGTTCCAATAGATCTTGTGTAAAATGTCCATGATCGATAAAATTAGGCTCTTTGAAAGTGAAAGCAAGGAACATCTGTGGGAGGTAACTTGTTGGAGATAATTATACTAAATTGAAATTACACAATTTAATTTTAACTTATCTGTTAAGTGACTTGAACTGATCATTTTAGGTTGTCAAGTAGGGAAAGAGCTATTAGTACCGAAGGGATTTAGATATCTCCACAATGGTATGATATTGTCCATTTTGAGTCTAAACTCTCATGATTTTGCTCTTGGACTCTACCCAAAAGGTCTCATACTAATGGAGACATCTTTCCCTTATAAGCTCATGATTTTTCCCATGTGTTTTCAATGTGGGATTATGTTTACAACCTTGCAACCTCAACAATCCCCCCTTTAAACAAAGGATCACAAACCCCCTCAAGCGGAAAGTATTTCTGTTTGATGCCTGATTCTCGACCCACCAGGACTTTCTACCCCTTTGTCCACTCGACCTACTAAGACTTCATTGCCTAGCTACAGCTAGGATTTATCTATCTAGTATCTGGTCCTCTTAATCAAGACATGGGTACTCATACTGTTGGTATCGAAAGCACCAGATCGAACCTTATTTTGATAAGTGGCAAAGGGTTCAAGTTAAGCAGGTTTGTTTGTACTGATGAACTTGTGAAGCTTGCAGGAAAGTCCTAGGTAAGCTAGGCAAGAAGTCTTGACCTGCAGGGTTAAGCAAGAAGTCATGGTCGGGGAACGGGTAACGAAGACTTAGTGAGTGAAGCCGAGTACGAAGTCTTGGTCCGGGGAACTGAGTAGAAGACTTTGCCCAGTAGAGATTGCGGACAGGAGTCGAGATGAGTCGAGGCCGAACGTCGTCGAGTTCCGGGTCTTCGAAGGTCGAGCAAAAGTCCAACCGGAGGTTCCGGGTTGCAGCAGGTATACTCTCCTGAGAGGAGTAGGTGAGGACGCATTACTTGAGGAGGGAACAGTAGGTGTCGGTCCGACTTAGGGTTTCAGTTGAAACCTAAAAGTCAGGACTAAGACAACACTAGCTGTAAATCCATACTTGCATTTATTCTGTTTATATTATTGTATGAAACTAACTCTTGTTGCAGCTGAAAAATGGAATCAGCTTGACTAGGGCGCCTGAATGGGACTCAAGCGCCTGGAAGCTAGCAGCGGCTGACTAAGTGTAACGCCCGCTTTTTTTTTCTTTCCATAAAGCGGCGTTACGTTAACATGAGTAGGGCAGGTGGACATCATAATGCAGCGGAAAACTTTAAACTTACACTTACATGCACCTACTACCATTCCTAACATCATGACATGGAAACTTGGCATATTAACTTCATACTTAGCATCATATCGTGTCATACTTAGCATCATGTCATACTTAGCATCATGTCATTGAGTCACATAAGTCACCATTCAAGCACATAAATAGTAAAGATAATGTTCTATCATAAGACGAGCAAACATATTGTTTCTTGGCCAAGTCACTACCACACACATGCTTTATTGCCCTCCTGCTGCTTCCTTACTGTCCCCTTGCGTGATCTGCGGTATAAGGAAATAAGACTATAAGCACACAGGCTTAGTAAGACTCTTTCCTACTCACTAAAACCATTCATCACTTAATAATGAGCACATGAAACATTTACATACTTGGTGCTCTACTTAGAACATAAGCATTTATGATCACTTAGCATATATTTGACATGACATGAACATAAACATAATAAACATTCGTAGCATAACATAAACCTAAACATGATAAACATTCGTAGCATGGAATAATACTTGGCATAAACATGACATAATAAACATCCGTAGCATAGCATAATACTTGGCATAAACATAGACATGATAAACATTCGTAGCATGGCATAAACATAAACATGATAAACGTTCGTAGCATGACATGATACATGGCATAAACATAAACATAAAGAGACATTCTTAGCATGCATGATACATGGCATAACATAAACATAAAGCATATAACATGATTCTTAACATAACATGAGCATAGCATGGTCCTTAACATAACATAAGCATAGCATGATTCTTAACATAACATAAGCATATATAGCATGGTTCTTAACATAACATAAGCATAGCATAGTTCTTAACATAGCATAAGTATAGCATGGTTCTTATCATAACATAAGCATAGCATGGTTCTTAACATAACATAAGCATAGCATGATTCTTAACATAACATAAGCATAGCATATCATAACATAAGCATAGCATGGTTCTTATCATAACATAAGCATAAGTGCATATCATGAATGGATGCATGAGTCAAATGCATATACATAAGGATGCTTAACTTTTAAAATCATACTTTTAAATACTTAAACATAATCATAACATCATTGGGGGTCCCCGGCTTGTACCACATACATACATCATAAGCGCGCATCCCTAAGTAAATACGAGGTAGCGAGCCCCGACCTACTAGGGTAAGGACAGCATAGTCGGTAGTCCCAAAACCGGGGCGTTCTTAAGGTGCTCATCCCTGTTGCACAGCTTCGGTAGTGCCAGAACCGTGGACAGCATAGTCGGTAGTCCAGAACCGGGGCGTTTTTAAGGTGTCCATCCCTTGGACCCATACTTCGGTCCGGTACAAGCCCATTCATAAAGTAAAATACTTCATATGCTTTATCATTCATACATCATGGCATGCATCTTTATTCATAAAACATGGCATGCATCTTCATTCATAAACATAACATATGTAACGACCCGGCCCGTCTACCGGCCCATTTACCGGTCCTCATGACCGTCGTACCGTCGACCATCGACCGTGCCGTTATTTATAAACATGGCATGCATCTTTATTTATAAAACATAGCATGTACTTTCATTCATAAACATAACATGCATCTTCATTTATAAACATAACATGCATCTTCATTCATAGAACATGGCCTACTTACATAAACATCATTCTTATTTCTAGTGCTTGCATGATCATGGCATATAAGGTAAGCATTGCATTATATTCATTGAACATGACATGTTTGCATGGGCAATCATCCTAATCCATAGAGTTTGCATGATCATGATATATAAGGTAAACATGGCATTTCATACATAAGCATGGTATTCATCTCAAGCATACATAAGTAGGACTTCCATAAACATACTACCTACCATTCAAGTGCATGGCATAGAACACATGACATTCATAAATAAACCCTATTAAGCATGGCATCCAACCATAAACATAAAACATAAAACATGGTGCTTAGGGTTAGGGGTATAGGTAACTTAATTTCTACTACATGCTTGAACCTTTATATATACTTCATAAATAAGTATAAACCATCATTCTTCAAACCCTAACTCCTCCCAAATCCTATTACCTTGCTTGGCCGAAACCTATAAGGAAGGGTTCCATCATTCAATTAACATGTAAGATAACATAAGGTAAAGAACAACCATACATTACCTAGAAGGTCATGGGAAGCCATTAGGGCTCATGATTAGGGTTATCCCTAACCTTTAGCCCTCCTTCTTAGGGCTGGCCGAAACCCTACAAGGCCATGGGTGCATGAAAAAATTCCATAAAATCCCCAATCAAACATTAAACACCAACCATACCCTACCATAGGAGCCATTGGACCCCTTACTTGAGGTAAGCCCTAACTTCTTGCCCTAGAACCCTCTTGGCCGAAACTTACAAGGGTCACAAGACCTTGTGAAAATTCATACAATTCACTTTAAACCTCCTTTTGAATCATGGGGATACCCAAAGTACATACTTGAAAGGTTAAGCCCTTTCCTAACCAAAGAATCATGGTGAGAGTCCCAAACCCTAAGGGGTCTTTAGGGTACTCCAAAAATTCTCCAAAAATTATATTTATCCCATATTCATCATGATAACACATTAGAAAACATGATTTAGATTTTTAACATCATTATGGACCAAAAACCCATGGTGGCCGAATAGGATAGGGTCCAAAACATAGTTTCCTCAACATCAAACTCCAAAACCAACTTTATATCATGCTAAAAATCACAAGAAACTATTATACCACAGGTGAGGGAGTCTTACATTGGTTTATCTTGATTATAGACCTTAGATTTGAAGGAAGGATGAAGATCTTGTTGCTCCTTGACCACCCCTAGCCTTTGTATCCTTGTAAAAGCCTTGGATCTTGGAGATGAAGCCTTAGGTGAACTTTTTCCAAGGGGAAATCCCTCTTGGGGTATTCAGCTAGGATGAAGAAGAAGGGAGGAAGAAAGGTGACTTGATGGAAGAAGAGAAGTAACCCCCCATGCTTCTCTTTATAACTCATCAAGGAGGGTAAGTGAAGAGTCATGGTGTCTCTTCATTTTCCCTTAAGCCTTAACCATAATCCACTTCATTTCCTCATAGCACTCCCTTGCTAGGTGAATTGGTTAGAGCATGCATGATTGTACAAGAGGTCCAAGGTTCAATCCTTGGTGCATGCACTAATTTTTTTCCATTTATTTTTATTTTATTTCCCTAATATTTCGAAAATCCCTTAAAAATTCCCCCATAATTATGTTAATATTTCCCATTAAAATCCCTTTATATTTCTATAAATTTTTACCTAAAATTCACCAATAATCATGGTACTAGAAAGCCCATTTAAGGCCCATTAGTGCCTATTTCCTCAATTTAAATGGAAAAACATAGATTTCTAGGTTAAAATTCATGTTAATATTTCTAGGTCCCTTGGAAAATCATCTAAACATGCTCAATATTTTAAAGACATATTAGGAGAATTTTCCGGATCGTTACACTAAGCTGGTGCAACGGTCAAGCTTACATGGCGGTTGCTGAGTAGAGGAGCCACGTCGACACTCAAGCGCCCGAAAGGGACTAGGGCACCTGAGCCAGGATAATGTTTGATTGCATAGCGGATAGAGTTACCGCTCGAGTCGCTGCGACTGGGGCGCCTGAAAGGGACTCAGGCACCTGAAAGACTACTATATAAACGGGTCGAGACCAGACCCCAAAGGAATTCACATTCTGCGATCATTCTGTTCTCCTGTGTGCTACACGATCAAAGCTTCGACAACGCCGAAACGTCATCCGACTCTTCGAGCGAAGTTTTCAATTCATTCAAAAAAGAGTCGGTATACTTGTTTCATTTCATTTGCGCACTTAAATCTTGTACTCTGTACATTCTTACGATCATTAGTGAATTGCCCAAAGTAAACGATCAAGGATCGTGGGTCTTACAGTAGAAGTCGGTCAAGACTCCGAAGAAAGTAAAACTAACTTGTGTTAGCATGTTGTGTTTTGTTTTCCGTTGCGTACTCAATCGTTCTGAAATCCGAAGAATTTTTAAAGAGATATTCACCCCCTCCCCCCTCTATTGCTCTATCTCGATCATACAATTTGTATCAGAGCGGGGGGCTGCTCAATTTAGTGAAACCGCCACTTGAGTATTTTTTTTGAATTTTCTTTGTTTTTTTTCGAGCGTATTTTCTTTTTATTCTCGCACTACTAATCCAAGACAAAAGTCTTGGTACATTTGTCTTTCTTTGTTTTTGCAAGTCTATTCTTTTCACTTCTTCCTTAATGGTCATGCAAGAAGGCTACAACACTGCTCGCTCCCCCCTTCTCTAGGGAAGATTTCGGTTATTGGAAGAGTCTGATGGAAGTTCATCTAAAAACTTAGATGGACATGTGGATCATAATCCAACCCGGATTCGATCTCCCAAGAGACGAGCAAGGGACAGTGCTGAGCCATGACAAATGGGACACATTTGCCAAGAAAATAATTGAAGTTGATGCAAAAGCGACACCGACTCTCCAATGTGGACTTACAAAGGAGGAGTTGAACCGCGTCGGTCCTTTCAGTAGCACCAAAGAATTGTGGAATAAACTAATAGAACTTCACGAAGGAACATCCGATACCAAGATAAGCCATCGTGATTTATTATTAAATAAATTATATAATTTAAAAATGCAGGACGGAGAAACTGCTTCCCAACTGCATGCCCGAAAACAAGAAATCATGAACGGGCTCTACATCATCAGACACACAATTGAAAATAGGGATCTGATCAGGTATACCTTGAACTCTTTTCCTAGAAACTCACTATGGGCATCAATGGTCAATGCTTACAAAGTTTCTAAGGATTTATCTAAAATAAAATTAGATGAACTATTTTCAGAATTTGAATTACATGAGCAGATTAACGGTGCGCTTGTAGAGAAAAGTGTAGCTTTAATTGCAGGAAAAATCAAGAAGAAGGCATCAGAACCAAAACTGGATTCTGACTCGAAATCCGAAGAAGAAGAACTGGCGGAGCTTGTGAACGTCGTCCAGAAGTTGTTCAAAGCTCGGAAAGCCCAAATAAAGAAGAAGATGGGGCAGCCAAAGGACAATCCGGCTGGACCAAAGAACAAGATGGATCTCACCTGTTATAGGTGTGGAAAGAAGGGGCACTTCAAATCCGAATGCCCGAACGTAAAAGAAATGAAAAAGCAACGGAGGAAGAAGGCGTTGCAAGCAACCTGGGACAAGTCGTCTTCAGAATTGGACAAGGATGAACCAAAGCACTCCAACCTCCTCGCATTAACGGACCAAGATGAGATCGACTCCGAATCGGAAGAAGAAACGGAGCACGGAACCGTCTCACTGTCGAAAACTGGCTAACTCAATGTAACGGGTTATTCTGAATCGGATCTTTACGAACTTATTTCTTATTTATCTCGCAAACTGTCTAAGTCTCATGACCAGGTCAAGTCTCTCTGAGAGGAGGTTGTTGATGCAGTCTGGCCCTGATTGTTGTTTTGGTGTTGACGTCGATTTTAGTTTTGGTGGATGATTATTGATGATGATTAAGTCCTGATCGGAGATCAGGCATGGTGTGGAAAATCCTAGCTTGGAGGGCTAGGTGTTGGAAAATCCTAACCTGGGTGGTTAGGTGTTGAAAGTCCTAGCTTGGAGGGCTAGGTGTGTGAAAAGTCCTAATTCGGAAGAGGTGAGTGAAAAGTCCTAGCTTGGAGGGCTAGGTGAAAAGTCCTAACTTGGAGGTTTAGGTGCAAATTCCCATCTTGGAGAATTAGGTGAAAAAGTCCTGGCTTGGAGGGTCAGGTCCTAGCTTGGAGGGCTAGGTTTGGAAAAGTCCTAATTCGGAAGGGTTGGGTGAAAAGTCCTAGCTTGGAGGGCTAGGTGAAAAGTCCTAACTTGGAGGGTTAGGTGCAAATTCCCAACTTGGAGAGTTAGGTGAAAAATCCTTAGCTTGGAGGGCTAAGGTGGATGAAAACTTAGCTTGGAGGGCTAGGTTTGAGTCCCTGGATCGGTCTGGTGATCGATCAGGGAATCTGGCATGCTGCTCCTTCGTGGATCGGTCGTGTGACCGATCCAGCGATAACTGATCGGTCTGGTGACCGATCAGGGAGCACACAGTGAAGTTGGGAACCTACTGTGATGCTCTTGATCGATCTGGTGACCGATCAGGGAGTATGCGTTTCACCCACTGACTGGCTCCTGATCGGTCTGGTGACCGATCAGGGAGCAGACAGTGAGGTTGAGTTCCCGTGCTGATCTGCGTCTGATCGGTCTGGTGACCGATCTGGTTCACTGTGCAGATCGTTCTGGAGAACGATCCAGCTTCGCGGGTTCCTCACTAAAATCGATCAGGACGGTGCCTGATCGGTCTGGTGATGATCTGATCGGTCTGGTGACCGATCAGGAGACCCCCTGATTGGTCAGGTGACCGATCAGAAGGCTTGGACTAAGAAACTCAGAAATCGCCTAAATTAGGGGTGGATCGGTCCGGTGATCGATCCACTGCCTGGGATCGGTCTGGTGATCGGTCCAGGAGAATCTCAAAGAAATCACGATTTCTGATTGAGCGTTGGGGATCGATCAGGACGGAGCCTGATCGGTCTGGACCCAGCCTGATCGGTCTGGTGACCGATCAGGAGGCTTTCTGATCGGTCCGGTGACCAATCACTTTAATTCAAATTGCACTATCAGACGCTCTGATCGCGCCTGACCATATCCGATTCTCTGCTGCTTACTACTGAAACTTGATTTACTATGTGATATGCTGCTCTAACACTCTGATTAAGCTGCAGGTGACAGGGGAGGATTCAAACACTCAAGGAGAAGTCAATGGAGGCTTTCCTTGGAGCAGGTTTGTCCAATTCTCCATTTCAGGCTGCAACGGCTGGGACTGCAGACTGGGTTGCTGACTGGAGGTTGGCTGAGGGGAACTCAGGAAGTCCAGAGAGGGCTCAGTGGTAGCTGGCGTTGGCAGTAAGGTAGCTGGAGGCTACAGGAGAGTTGTCATCTGATGCTGAGTGGAGAAAGAAAAATGGCAGAAGAGGCTTCGTTGAGCATGAGAAGCTGAGTTCAAGCTTTGTGAACTGAGTTCTTGCTGCGCCTTGTGTTCTCCACAACTTGCTTGCTGTGTTCCTGAAGTCTTCATCACTTTGAGCAAGCAACTGCAATCGAGAAGCAACCAACTCTTACGTGAGTGCTGGGAGGAAGGAACAAGGAGCTTAGAGTCCAACAGTGAGAAGACATGAAGGAGGGAGTCCTTGCGTGAGATCGTCGCTGGGTGGAGCTCGGGATAAGCTCGCTGTGTTCTTGTCCTTGCTAGGTGCTGAGTAAGAGTATTCTCTGTGTTTCATTAAGCTTAAATCTATATCCTTGTTTGAAACGCTGTGGAGAGGTTTCTCCACCGAGAAGGAGGTTGCGTTATATCCGGTGAACACCGGGGCTTGATCTGCTGACGATCAAGGGATCGCCCACCTTAAGGGCACGCCAAGGAGTAAGGGCAAGTTATCCCCGAACCTTGTAAACCCTCTTGCTAGCGATCTTGGTAGTTGTCTTTGTTTGCTTTCATTTCTGTTTTTGTTTACTGCACTGCTTCGTTTTCCTTTGCTTCTTCCGCTGTGCTACTAACAAAGTTAAGTGCAGAAATCTTGAGTTGTGTTTAAGTCCAAGTGATTGGCTATATTCACCCCCCCTCTCTAGCCATCCGGTTTCCAACAGAGGTAAATCTCCTTAAGGAAGAGACCAACTCGAGTCCTTTGACTGACCAAGTTCAGTACGAAACCTCAACTCAAGTCCAAAGACTTGAGAAAGAGAATTTCTCCCTGAAAGCTCAAGTCAAAGAACTCAGAGCAAATTTAGAACAATTTACCCTGGGTTCCAAGAATTTTGATCTGATTCTTGGAAAACAAAAATCTGTTCTGCATCGATCCGAAATTGGATTTAAAATCAATTCGCGATTTAGGTCTTATTATTCAGTAGTGAACCGCCTTAACACCCGAGTTCAAACATGGGTCTCCAAATTAAGCTTGACTAATTAAGCCGGACCAAATGAATATTGGGTCCCTAAGGTTCATATCCATTATTTAAATAGGTTATATCGAGGATATGATCTGGAGGGAGCAAATAAAAAGACTATTCATGTGGTTAGGTAGCTTTTATTGAATATCTTGTCTAATGTTTGTTTATTTTTTTTATTGTTATCTTTGCTTAGGATTAGAAATGGATAGTTAAGGACCAGATCTGAGTGAAACATGCACAACCTAGTATTAGGGTGAGGCGAGCTGATAGTACGTTAGGAAAGTCATCTGGGGAGTTAAGTAGGAGAAGGTGTCTCCTATTTGATCTTCTTAGTCTGGTGGAACTAGCTAAAGCTACCTTGCCACATCCTCAACTAGTTAGACCAAGATTTCTAAACAAGGAATTTAAAAATATTATTTTATTTATGTAGCTTTGTCTAGGAAATGGTTGTTGATCCAATAAGGCTAAGGCCAAAGAAGGTCTCTGTGCCTGGAAGCCAAATATTGAAATATATTTTTAAATTACTAATTCTTAAATCTGAATCTAACTCGAGTTTCAATAATATCTTAGACTTAACCTAATTTGAAGATAAAATTAAAATCATCTCACAAAATCGATAAGGACCCCTGCTTTGTCACATACAAATGGGTGAGATGATTAGGATAAATAAAGTCAAACTAACCCAAATCTTTTCCAAAAATTTCTTTTCAAACTCTACTTTTTTTATTTTTTTTAAAAAATTCTTTTTTAAAAAAAAACTTTTTCAAAATTCTTTTCCAAAAATACTGCTCGGGAGACCTAGTCAAGAGATACTGCTCGGGAGACCACTGCTCGGGAGATTTGGTCGGGATATACTGCTCGGGAGACCTGGTTGGAAGATTCTGCTCGGGAGACCCTAGTTGGAGATTCAGCTCGGGAATTCCTGGTCGGGAATTCCAACCTGGGAAAATTCCAGCACGGGAGATTCTACCCTGTATAAAAGGGCATCTCGGGCCACTCAACAGATAAGTTGAAATTTGTATAATTTCAATTTAGTTTTATTAACTTTAGGGGAAAAGGAGCATTTCCTCTAACAATCTTGAAACAGATTTGATTCTGTTGAGATGACCACGAAAAGTGTTGAGGTGAAACATACTCATTACCAGGCCCCCTCTGCTCCGATTAGGAATATCCCAATCAACCATGAGAAAAAACCAGAGAAGTTCACTGGGTTAAACTTCAAGAGGTGGAAGTAGAAGATGCTCTTTTACCTGACCACGCTCAATCTGGCTCGGTTCTTGACCGAGGACTCTCCCAAGCATGCTGAGGTTGCTGAGGTGGAGGCTTGGACTCATTCTGAGTACCTATGCCGAAACTACATCCTCAACTGCCTGGCCAACTCGCTGTATATTGTGTACGGCATGAAGAGAACGACTAAGGAGCTGTGGGAATCTTTGGACAAGAAATACAAGTCGAAGAATGTAGGGGCCAAGAAATTCATTATGGGCCAATTCCTGGACTACAAGATGGTTGACTCTAAGACAATGATCAACCAAGTCCAGGAGCTTCAGGTGATCCTACATGAGATCCACTCAGAAGGTATGGTTCTGAGTGAAACCTTCCAGGTAGGAGCCATCATTGAGAAGCTGTCTCCCGGCTAGAAGGATTTCAAGAACTACCTGAAGCACAAGCGGAAGGAGATGAACATGGAGGAACTCGTTGTTAGACTTCGCATCGAAAAGACATCAAGGGTTCAGAGAGAAAGATGTTCTCTCAGGCTACTGTAAAAGCCAACGTGGTCGAGCACGAACAAAGCTCGAAACGAAAGAATTCCAAATATTCCAAGATTGGTCCCAGAGGAGGCATAACTAAGAAGTTCTTTAGGAAGTGCTACAACTGTGGGCGAGTTGGCCACAAATCTTCGGAATGCAAGACCCCGAAGAAGAAGCAGGAGGTCAACCTGAACAAGGGGCCAGAAATGGAAGACCTCTGTGTCGTGGTCTCTGAATTGAAACTGGTGGGTTCAAACCCATGACAATGGTGGATTGATACTGGAGCCACCAGATATGTGTGCTGCAATAAGGAACTGCTCCACAATTTTGAAGAAATTAGTAGAGACAAGTTGTTCATGGGGAACTCGGCAACCTCGGACATCCTGGGCCAAGGAAAAGTAGCGCTGAAGATGACCTCGGGTAAGGACCTCACTCTAACTAATGTGTTGTATGTTCCAGAAATTCGAAAGAATCTAGTATCTGGTTCATTATTAAGCAAGCATGGCTTTCGCATTGTGTTTGAGTCTGACAGAGTTGTACTGTCAAAAAATGAAATGTTTGTGGGAAAAGGCTATGTATCTAATGGGCTGTTTAAGTTCAGTGTAATGACTATTAGGCCTAAAATAAATAAAATTGAGAGCTCTTCCACTTATATGGTTGAGTCTTCATGTTTATGGCATGGTAAACTAGGACATGTGAATTACGATGTGATTCGTAGATTAATAGGCATGCAAAGCATACCGGCATTCCACCTTGACCCAAAACACAAGTGTGAGACTTGTGTTGAAGCGAAGTTGACAAAGTCATCCTTTCAACACGTTGAAAGAAGCAACAAACCACTCGACCTAATTCACACCGACGTATGTGACCTAAAAGGTACACCGACATATGGTGGGAATCAGTACATCATCACTTTTGTAGATGATAATACAAAATATTATTATGTGTATCTTCTCAAAAGCAAGGATGAAGCTATAGAGAAATTCGTTCTCTACAAGAATGAGGTTGAAAATCAACTTAATAAGAAGATTAAGGTAGTTCGAAGTGACCGAGGTGGTGAATATGTATCTCCATTCACTGAGTTGTGTGCTGAATATGAGATCAGACACGAAACAACAGCTCCTTATACCCCTCAGCAGAATAGGGTTGCTGAGCGAAAGAATCAAACTCTTAAGGAGATGATGAATTCTCTTCTATTGAGCTCCGGACTGCCAGACTCCATGTGGGGGGAAGCCGTGTTAACAACTAATTACCTTTTAAATAAGGTCCCTCGGAAGAAAATAGATAAGAGCCCTTATGAGTTGTGGAATGGAAGACGACCATCTTACAAATACTTGCGAGTGTGGGGGTGTCTTGCTAAAGTTTTGATGCCTGGTCCGAAAAGGATTAAGATAGAACCAAAAACTGTTGATTGCATATTTATCGAATATGCACATAACAACAATGCATATCGATTTTGTGTTTATGAGTCACAATTATCAGATATACACAAGAACTCGATAATAAAATCAAGAAATGCCTCATTCTTCAAGCATGTGTTTCCATATAAAACCCGAGAGGATGTTAGCTCCTCAAAACAGGTGGAGGAAATACCAGAGGAAGAAGAGAATGATGAACCAGTTGAGGTTGCACCTAGGCGAAGTAAGAGAGCTCGGGTGGAAAAATCTTATGGAACATATTTTATCGCTTTCATGTTAGAAGGTGAGCCCCAAAGCTACTCAGAAGCAGTGAACTCTTCTGAGGGACCTCATTGGAAAGAGGCAATTGCATCTGAGATAGAATTTATCTTGCAAAATCACACTTGGGAACTTCTGAACCTTCCTCCGGGGAGTAAACCATTTGGTTGCAAGTGGATCTTCAAGAAGAAAATAAAATCAGATGACACAATTGACAAGTATAAGGCCAGGTTGGTAATTAAAGATTACCGACAACGGTAAGGTCTTGATTATTTTGATACGTATTCTCCGGTGTCAAGAATAACTTCCATTAGAGTGTTGTTGGCGATTGCTGCTCTATGGAACCTAGAAATACATCAGATGAATGTAAAGACAACCTTTCTAAATGGAGATTTAGAAGAGGAAATTTACATGGAACAACCTGAGAGGTTTACTGTACCAGGACAGAATAACCAGGTTTGCAAATTGGTGAAGTCTTTATACGACTTGAAACAAGCTCCGATGCAGTGGCATAAAAAATTTGATAATGTCATGCGAGAAGGTGGATTCAAACTCAATGAATGTGATAAATGTGTCTACACGAAAGCTACAAAAGATGACTGTGTCATCTTGTGCTTATATGTCGATGACATACTTATCATTGAGAGTAATGATAAGATGATCAAATCCACGAAAGACATGTTGAACTCAAGATTTGACATGAATGTCATGGGCCTAGTTGATGTGATTTTAGGAATCAAAAGTCTTAGAACAGCAGAAGGATTGTTCTTAGTCAGTCTCATTACGTGGCAAGATTCTTGATAAATTCACCAATGATGATATTGTGTTGGCACGAACGCCGACAGACACAAGCCAACATCTATCGAAAAACCGAGGAGAAAGTATCTCTCAGGTAAAGTACGCTCGGGTGATTGGAAGTGATCTGATATATTTGATGAATTGTACAAGACCAGACTTAGCCTACGCAGTAAGAAAACTGAGTAGATATATGAGTAATCCCGGTGTTGAGCACTGGAAAGGGATAACAAGAGTATTGAGGTACTTGAGATATACTCGTGGAAATGGACTGCACTATATGAGATATCCTGCTGTTATCGAAGGATACAACGATACGAGTTGGATATCCGACATAAAAGACTTGAAGTCTACGAGTGGATATGTGTTCACTCTAGAAAGTGCAACCATTTCATGGAAATCTTCTAAGCAAACCGTAATAACCAGATTCAAGATGGAGTCTGAGTTTGTAGCTCTTGACAAATGTGGTGAAGAGGCTGAATGCTACGACAATTCTTAGAAGATGTACCGAGATGGCTGAAACCCGTGCCGGCAATCTACATATATTGTGATAGTCAATTGGTGATTGGCAGGACACAAAGTCATCTATATAATGGTAAGTCTAGACATATACATCGGAGGCACAATACCATTAAACAACTACTCTCAATGGGTTATCACTACTGACTATGTGAAGTCAAAGGATAACATAGCAGATCCGCTAACCAAAGGGTTAAATCAAGAGTTAGTTGCAAGCTCATCAAAAAGGATGGGTTTGATGCTGATAGAAAATGTTGGTGTAAAGAAAACTCAACCTATGCAAACTGGAGATCCCAAAAACTATATTCAAAGGGACAACCTAACTGCACTGAAAAAGTTGTTCACTATGAAGGAACGAACCTTTGAAACAGTGAAGGATGGAGGTTAAACATACGGCTTTTAATGATTCAATAGATTTATGTGAAAAACTCTTAAGAGATCACCTATGTGAGAAAAAAGTAGGGTCGTTTCAAAGTGAATTGAAGGCACAATTCTTAGAACTTCTCGCAGAATCAGGCATGTTCATAGTCAGGAACGAACACACTCATAAGAAGTGAGATGTATCAGGGAGAGTCCTGGGTGAGATGTGTTAATACTTACACAAACGGCAACACAGTTCAAGAACATCATGTCTACTATTAGCTAGTAAGCAAACAGATCTTCACAAGGGAAGGTTCAAATGGTGAAACCTACCTGTCCTATACTAGACTCAACTGCTGAATGCTATCACATATCTTGTTTCCATTCATGCGGGGGATTGTTGGATATAGTGTGAATGAAAAGGGAGGAAAGATGCTCCATTGTGAATTGGATGTTAGTCCCACATTGGGAGTTTCTAGTGAATGGAAAGAGAGGTGGAGAATAAAGAGGCTCCATTGTGAATGGGACTTTAGTCCACATTAGGAGTCTTAAGGCATAAATTATTGGTTTATATTGTTTCACAAGCATGTTAGTTGTGAACAAATACAAGGGGAGAGACTCTCTCTCGTGTGCGTGCATGAACTGCGTGCGTTAAATGCCCGACCAGTCGGGGCAAAATTTGTCTAAGCGGATGAACCAACGTTTTGCCAAAAAAATTTCTTAAATGTAACTGATACATTAACTGTTAATTAATGCAAGATCAGTAACCCCCAGATGTTTGGATCTGGACGGTTAATTGGCAGTAAATGACATTAATTCGGTCATTGATTGTTATATAAAGGGGATGTGACTGAGAGCAAAATAGAGAGAAGAGATTATCTTCCACCTCGTCCCCAACTTTCCTTGGGTTTTCCTCTGGTAGTGTTAGGGTACTTTTTCAATTCGCCACGAGCAGCGAGTGTTCCGCTGTGCCTATGGTCCCACTGTTTTATCCTGAGAGACAGACGTCCATCGGAGCCTCAAAGCACCGTCAGAGGAGAACAAATCTATTTCAAGGAAACTGCGTTACACAGGCCTCAACACCTCTCCACTTCCGGTTCGGGGAGACCGGCTCGGGAGACCTGGTCAGGAGATACTGCTCGGGAGACCTAGTCGGGAGATACGGCTCGGGAGACCTAGTCGGAAGATTCTGCTCGGGAGAACCTGGTCGGAGATTCAACTCGGGAATTCTTGGTTGGGAATTCCGGCCTGGGAGAATTCCAGCACGGGAGAATGCACCCTGCATAAAAGGGCATCTCGGGTCACTCAAGAGATAAGTTGAAATTTGTGTAATTTCAATTTAGTTTTATTAACTCTCGGGAAAAAGGAGCATTTCCTCCAACACCCAGTGCATGTAGGACAAGTCAAAGGTCAAATGACTAATGTGGACTAACCGAGTAACATACGATAATAAAGATTAAGGATGCATTCACAAAGCACTTGGACAGACTAGGTCATCCGAGCGGACAACCCGTGTTATTCGAGTTGTCTGAGCGGACGTCTTTGGGTTAGACCTACATCTGGATCTATTTTCCATACTAGGCACGCCAAGGGGCAAGACATTGACTTGAATGGGGTTGGTGTTACTCTTTAAGGAAAGATGTCAGGTCAGAATCACATAGCTAACATTCGACCGGGTAACTCAAACCAGATTACCAGCCGATCAACGAACCTCAATACCACGCTTATGATTGTATAATACCTGCAACACAGGCCGCAATACTTGTAGAACGAGCCCCACTGAAGGGAAAAAGGTAACTACTGATGATCCTACATATCCTACCACTGATCGACCAACTTTCCTAGAATACGCAATCAATCATCAATTAATGAGATGACAATCAATCAGTTGACTCGTCCCTAGTGCACGGCTGACCAGCCAACAGAATGGCTACGTATGATCGGCCAACATACTACGACCCCTTGACCATTCAGTTGTTTTGACCAGCTCAAATACAAACCTCACACAGCCCATTGGCCTACAAGAAGGCCCCCTCATTAACCCTAATCAGGCTTAATTATAGTTAGGCTAGGCTTTCTTAATGGGCCTTCACGTACATATACAAACAAGCCCAATTATATACAAATCTGGGCCAATCCCTAATAAGGACCAAATAAATCTTATCATGCTACCATAATTACTAACCTGCTCAATGGACCATTGGCCCAATATGCTTTTATCATACCATAATCACTGACCTACTCAGTGGACTATTGGCATGCTTACTTTTTATCAGACTTTACAGAAAATCTATTAATTTGGCAGTCATCTTACAGTTAACATGATACCTTGACGGTAGAGGATTGCTAAAGGGTGTTACCTATATAAAGAGGTCCCTCCTCCATGGCACAAATACCTTTTTAGAAGTTCTATTCCATTACATTCTAATTCTCCACCTTTTGCGATCACTAACTTGAGCATTGGACTCCCTACGCCAGGGACCCCCCTCGACTTGCAAATAATTGTTTTTCTCTTGAGTGTTTTTTTTTCAAGGTTCAGCAACAGTAGTGACGATCTACACAAGTCAACATTATTATCGTGCCACCCTTTACCGCGTGTGGACAAAATCATTAATAAATATACAAATGGAGAACAGAGAATTTCCCCCAACAAGTTGACACTGTTTTTTTACTCAAACACCAAGCTCAATTATTTCTATTTGCTCAAGCATATCTTGATTTTTTTTTAAAAAATGCTCGTATAATACCAAAATATAAAATTAGATTTCTATACTCATTTCATTTTTTTAAAATTATCTAAGGTAAATTGGTCATCTAAATTTTTATTAAAAAATTGATAAAAATATTTTTTCATCGCTCTTTTATTTCCTTATCATTAACTAATACTCACTACATTTATCTCATTTTAATGATATGCTGAGTGAAAAAATTAGAGTGAATACCTTAGGGAATGACGTGGCTGCCAGCGTGTCATGGTCCAGGTCAGCGTGTGTTTAAGCTGTCAAACCCTAAAACCAAAACCAAAATCCTAATCCCGCCGATTCATTTCCCTCCCGCACGTCTCTTCTCCACCGGCGACCTAGGCTCTCAGCTCCTCTTCTCCATCTCTTCTCCACCTGCGATTTTAGAGCCTCTCCTCGCCGACTGCCGCCGCTCCATCGAAGTCCAGCGAGGAGCCTGTGCCTCTTCTCCACCTGCGATTTTAGAGCCTCTCCTCGCCGACTGCCGCCGCTCCATCGAAGTCCAGCGAGGAGCCTGTGCCTCTTCTCCACCTGCGATTTTAGAGCCTCTCCTCGCCGACTGCCGCCGCTCCATCGAAGTCCAGCGAGGAGCCCGTGCCTCTACTCCATCTCCCCAGCTCCTCCAGCGATTTAGGGGTTTGCTCTTCCGTTCTCGCACCTCTCCGTCTCGCTGCTCCCGCGCCTCCATCAAGGTTCGATTTTGATCGCCCTTTTTGTTGCTCGACGGGTTTAAAGTGGCTTCCTTTGCCAAGGTTGGGTGGGATATTATATCTTCTTCATGGTTTTATGGCATCAAGTGGTCTGATCTGTGTAAAGTAGCGCCATTTTTATTGAATTTTTTCTGTGAGTTTCCGATCTGGGATATTACATCAAGTGGTCCGATCTGTGTTGTATCTTTCATGGTTTTAGGCATATGAAGTGTACATCAATTAATTCATGGTTTTAGGCATATGAAGTGTACATCAATTAATTCATGGTTTTAGGCATATTTGTAAATTCTTCCATTCGCTCCTCAAGATGCCTTACTACAGGCCAACATTTGCCATTGTTTGAACTTATCCTGCACAAAAGAAGAGCATGAAAACTTGTATGCGCGATTATGTTGCATAAATGGATCTTTTGTTTTGGACTTGTTTACACATATTCCCTTTCAGTTCCAAAAGTTGATAAAATGATGGTCAAGATGTTTGAGGCATTAATTTTTCCCGTTGAATGTTACATTAGTTTCATATCTCCATTTTTAATATTTAATTGTTACTTCTTATCAGTTCTTCACCACAAAGCCTTTTGCTTGTGACCCTTCAAGTTTGCCAAAGTATCCTCCAAGCAAGGAATATGATGCCAAACTTCGGAATGAGGAAGCTAGAAGGTGGTTTACTATATGCTCAAGCACACTTCGGAAAAATCCTATTCGTCATATATTCTCTAGCTATAAGATATCAACATGCCTTGAAATTCACTACATAACTAAAAGAGCAACTTTTTTGTTAGCAGACAGAGGGAAGCAGCCATCAAAGAGTATGGAAGTAGGAAAGGAATGCCTGTGCATGATAGCAACATCGAGTCACAGGTATATTCACTAAATAAACTATTCACAAATCTTCAGCTTGTTTGAATGTACAACGAAAATGGAACTCCATAACTAAAGCATTATTATTTCTCACTGCAATTACAGAAATTGCATGGAAGTCTTAGAACAAGCAGAGACAAGTACAAACCAAATGATGATGCACTGGCAGGTTTCTTGAGAATAATCTGTTCTTTTTTATTTGTTTTGTTTGAACCTATAAACTACTAAGACTCCTTGTGTTTTTTAGTAACATGTACCATTTTAATTTTCGATTCTACTCAAATTGCTGTTTTATGATAGTCTTGCTGGATTTTCAGGCCCTGATAAAATGGAGCAACCTCTTGACTGGGACTCGCCGATGAAAATTGCCCTCGGTGCGGCAAGAGGACTAGCATATCTGCATGAGGATTCCACTCCTTGTGTCATACACCGTGATTTCAAGGCCAATAATATCCTACTTGAGGCTGATTTTACTCCCAAAGTTTCAGATTTTGGGTTGGCTAGGGAAGCATCGGATATATTTTTTCAGTTATTGATTTCATAAGGAATAGATACTTATTGTAATGTGGAAAGTGAATATAACCACACAAAGGCTTTGTACATAAGGAATAGATACTTATTGTATTGTGTTAATCTTGTTGCCGTGCCAATAACAGATTTTCTGTGCATATGTTGCTTGTGTTAATCTTGTTGCCGTGCCAATAACAGATTTTCTGTGCATATGTTGCTTGTTCTCTAGATCCCCATTGAACTAGACCATAAGAGTAAAAAAAATTTCTGGAACAAGAAGAAACTTGTAGTGCTTTCTTGAAAGAGTACTCTTCTTGAAATTTCCCTGGCTTAAGATTTTACTACAAAGTTGGTGTCAATTTTTTCTTAAAAAAAATAAATATTGTGCATGCGGATTTTAAGTGTTTCCAAATACATTCATGCATATGTATTTTCATGTTGGATAAGCAGTTTGTAACTTTGTTCTATCTCTAGAAAGCAGAATGGTTGGTGATAATGCAGAGATTAGTCATGCTAAATGTGCAATCTTCAACAAAATTCATCAGAAAAATTATAGTATTGTCAGGGCCGTTATTCTTGAAGCCTTGAAATCATCCTTATTGTTTGATCATGCCTCAGAATTGCTTGTAGTCTGTGATATTCTTTCCCATGCTAAGATAGAGAGCTATCTCCTAAATTATGGCATTGATTGGTACCTGATTTTACAGCTCGCCCCTTCTCCCAAGCCTTCTGAGATACATGCCAGCTATTCAATACTTGTATCACAACTGAATCGCCTAATGGAGGTGGATGGATACTCTTACCTTCATCGGCAGCACCGGTTGTGAAAAATTAAACATAGGAGAAGCATTAATATCATCTGCTCAAAAGTTTACAAAGTTCTAACCCAACATATCACCATGAAAGCAAACATAATTTAAGGTACTTCTTGAGAACGTGAGAAAAATTATAGAAAACAATAAGATAATTACATTTTGCATTACAATTCACAGATGCATTGAGGCATTTTAAGATACATTTTAAGGTACATATGCATTACAATCTTCCCACTCCAAAAATTTGAGGCATTACAATTCACAGATACATTTTGAGGCATTACAGATGCATTTTGAGCATTCCAGATGCATTACAGAAAGAACATTCCAGAGGCATTACAATTCACAGATTTTGATTCCAGATGCATTACAATTCCGGATGCATTACAAAAAAAACATTCCAGATGTATTTTGAGCAAACCTTAATTACAACAAGTCGCAGTCTTTAATTCACAAATCAATACTACCAATACAATTCAAGAAGGTTTATCAAAACACAGGGCTTGATAAAGTTAAAACAAGTGGTCCACAAAAAACTGCTCCACCACAACTATGCCGATCTGCCACAACAAATTGCTCCACCACACCTAGAAAGTATAATTATTAGAGATTAGCAAATTGTTAGCTGACAAACCATTTACAACATAAACAAACAAGCAAACTTGAATGGGGATACTATGAATGGGGATACTATGAATCATCAGATTGGACATGTAAAAATGAATCAATAGCAGTTCGTGAAAATGTACATTAGCAAAAAAGAAAAAAAAATCAAGGGGTAAGGACAAAAATTAGCAGTTTGACTTACAATAGCAGTTTCAAAATGTTGAAAATTAGCAAAAAAAAAAAAGAAATAAATCAATAGCAGTTTGACTTACACACATACATATACTCTATCTTTTCAAGGGCATTGTGAAAATGTTGAATCAATAGTAATTTCTAATACAACCTACAACAAAGAAGGGGTAAGGACAAAAATTAGCAAAATAATCATGTTAAAAATATAATACTGAATAGATTAGTAATCTTAATTCCAATAAAAAATAAGCAAACTTACATTCTGACTGTTTTGATCATCCATAGGATTTAAATTTGATAACACTTCTTGCCTTTCTACAACTGTAGAACACTATAAACAAAGAGAATACATTCATCATTTGCTAATAACAAATACTAAATCAGATTTTATAAACCATAGCATAACATAAACCAAAGTAGCATATTTCCACAAATATAAACTATTACTTGAGGTATAAAACAAACCTTTTTCCGAGACTTTGCCTTCCCCTTTTTTGCAAATTGCTCGATTATGGATTGTTTTCTTTTCCTTGGTGGACGTCCCCGAGACCTTACTTTCAATGGAGAGTGAAATTTTTGGCTCTCAAGCCGTGAATCACCATGAACCATGTTGCTAGCTTGAGCACCATCAAAGGAATCACCGGCATCAATATTCATAAGCCTTTCTTTTGTATCTTTCAAGATCTCAGTTAAAAGTAGTAACCTCTCATCATTTTTTGACCCAAGCTTGTGTACTTCATGTAACAAAGGATGTAGAATATTATATCTTCTTCTTTCTTCTTTATGAGAACAACAATCATCATAAATATTAGTGATCCCTTGATAATCACGTTTAATGTCTTTACGCCATCGATCCAAAATATATTTTCCAGAAACATGATTCACATTTCTTTTGACAAGAACAGAAATTATATGTCTACACAAAATGCCATGAAACTCAAATAGGCAACATAAGCACTTCAGATGAAGCTCTAACTCACTGTATTGTACCCAATAAGAAACATCTTTTGAAGTTCCTCCCTCCTTCCCATATACAGTTTCAACGACTTCAAAAAATAATATATTCCCTTCTTCCCTCACAAATGAAGTATTGCAAAACATCAAACCTCTCATTTCATCCTGAAACAACTTGAAAATCTTGTTTGTATAGACCTTTTGAAATTGCCTTTCAAGTGGACTCCCACTGATTACTGGAATCATGGAATTAAAAGAAGCAAAATCAGAATGTTGTTCCTTTTCAATCTTGTTTTTCAAAGCATGGTCATATTGTTCGAGAAACTGTTTCAAAGTTGTTTTGGAATGAACATAATCATCAAAAAAAGCATTCATACTTTCACTTCTTTGACTTGTCGACATACCTGCCCAAAATTTATCATTGACGTATACAGGCATCCACTTATGACGATTTTCAAACAAAGAAATCAGCCAATCATTTGTCTTCAAACTAAAAGCTTCAACAAATTTTTGCCAATTGTTATCATAATCTTCAATTGTCAAAGAATTATAAACAACTTTCTTTAGCTCTTTCTTTATCATTTTGTAGTTGGCATGACTACCAAACTTGCTTGGAATTTTTTTCATTATATGCCAAAGACATAATCGATGATTAGTGTTCGGAAATACCTCAACAATTGCATTTTCCATGGCTTTGCATTGGTCGGTGATAATACCTTGTGGAGCGCGTCCCCTCATGCAAGTCAACCAAGATTTGAATAACCAAATGAAAGTTTCAGTATCTTCCTTAGAAATCAAACCACAACCAAGCAACACAGACTCACCATGATGATTTACTCCAACAAATGGAGCAAATGGCATATCATAGCTATTCGTAAGATATGTAGTATCAAATGTAACTACATCAGAAAAATAATCATAAGCAGCCCTACTTCTTTCATCAGCCCAAAAGATATTTCGTATGCGAAAATCTTCATCCACGTCAATCATGTAAAAGAAATTAGAGTTTCTACTTTGCATACGACAGAAATAATTATTTAAGGCTTTTGCATCACCGTGACCAAGTCTTAATCTACGGGCTTCGCCAATATAATTTCTACACTTTCTCTCATCAAAAGATAAATTTTCATAGCCACCAGCTTCAACAACAAGTGAATGAAAACTCTTACTCAAAGTTATTCCTGCTTGATCATTCAAATCTAGTTTCCTCTTTGTTAGGGAATCTAAAACTTGATTGCATCTAAAATGTCTGGACTTCTTTGGACTTAATGCATGATTATGTTCAAGAAATATACCATTAACAAAGCATAATCCATCATTCTGAACGATAATATTAATCTTAGCTTTGCAATTTGTTTTGCTTGAAGGTCTAGGATAAAATGCATTTTTCACCCTAGGAACAGTCATACCGTTTTTTGAGCAACCAAATGAGAAATACTTCTGCTTGCCATCATCTCCCTTTTTTGACCCCAATTTACAAATGCCAAAGCCAACTGATTGTGCATACGATTTGTAAAATTCCCGAACTTCTTCTTCACATGAAAACGTCATCCCAAATTGTGGAGTATCAGCCGCATTTGAGCTTGATGACTCTCCTAACACTTGGGAATTAATCTCTATTTCATTCTCCATTTCATTGGCAAATGAGAATTGCTTGTTTCATCATCCATAATGGTTTCAAAATCCTACAGTCACAATTATGAGATAATGACATCAGAAAAATAGTATGAGTGTTGTATAGAAAAATTTAACTTCATCCATTAGACTTTAATAGATAAATTAAACAAAATTTTGTTGGATATTTGAATAAACGAACAGATAAACAGGCCTCTAAAATAAACAGGCCTCTTTACTCTGCAGTCGGCTATAAATGATAAGGATAAGTGAAATAAGAATCCAAGATGCCCATCATGGAGAACCAATAATATAGTTCTCTTATTTCACATAGGCGAAACTGACTTAAGATAGTGTAGGGCAATTATAATTTAACTCCTTAATTTAAGAAAAGAATAAAAAAAAGATGAGGCCATGATCTGAAATCATTTATAACTTAATAGTTTTAGTTGACAACTCCAACTTCATGTGTTTTTTAAATTTAAGTTCTTTCAATAACCTTAAGGTCAGAGAAATGGCAAACATTAAACTTTAGCTTCTAAAAAAGTCACTGTTAAATTGAGAAACTCTAATAATCTAGTTATTCAATCATCATGGGACAAGTATATCATATTTCGCCAACATGAGCTATCACAGTGTAAGGCTGATCCAATTTACCAGAAGATTGAAGAATTGATTGGGTTGATTTTGAAGAGCAACAAACAAATAGCTTTCATCTATAATAGTAAGAGAGGAAATAAAAAAGCTCTTCCAAAAATAAAGAGAAAGAAATATTGTCGTGGTTAAAGAAAAGAAAGAACAGACAAGCTGAGCAGCAAACTTCAGTATTTTATTTTCATTCAGATGACGTTAAATGAGTTTGGTCTACAAATCAGAGCCCCAGATCATATCAGTTTAAAACCCGTCGAGCAACAAAAAAAACAAACAAAATCGAACCTTGATGGAGGCGCGGGAGCAGCGAGACGGAGAGGTGCGAGAACGGAAGAGCAAACCCCTAAATCGCTGGAGGAGCTGGGGAGATGGAGTAGAGGCACGGGCTCCTCGCTGGACTTCGATGGAGCGGCGGCAGTCGGCGAGGAGAGGCTCTAAAATCGCAGGTGGAGAAGAGGCACAGGCTCCTCGCTGGACTTCGATGGAGCGGCGGCAGTCGGCGAGGAGAGGCTCTAAAATCGCAGGTGGAGAAGAGGCACAGGCTCCTCGCTGGACTTCGATGGAGCGGCGGCAGTCGGCGAGGAGAGGCTCTAAAATCGCAGGTGGAGAAGAGATGGAGAAGAGGAGCTGAGAGCCTAGGTCGCCGGTGGAGAAGAGACGTGCGGGAGGGAAATGAATCGGCGGGCTTAGGATTTTGGTTTTGGTTTTAGGGTTTGACAGCTTAAACACACGCTGACCTGGACCATGACACGCTGGCAGCCACGTCATTCCCTAAGGCATTCACTCTGATTTTTTCACTCAGCATATCATTACTCATATCACATACTATAACAAAAATGCTAAAAATTAACCGATAAAATCTATTATCTTTGCCAATTAAAAAATGTTGTAATTGACACTGTTATTAAAAGTGAGCTCAACGACAATGATTTTAAACGGTTGTCTTTTAATACAAAAGACAATAATTTCACAATGTTTAAAAATCAGTATCTTTGAGCATGGCCGACAATAGTTCGGTAACGGTTTTAAACTATTATGTTTTAATTCCAAAGACAAATAGAAGATGAATGAAAACCAAATTTACTTCAATCAGCATCATTATTAAATAAACAACCAAGATAAGTATACAAATTATCATCCTTGCACTTCTATAATAAAGATAATTACTCGCAGACAAAGAAATTTTAATTAGGAGACACTCAAAACTACTCCTCTCAACTACATGCATCTTATTGCATGAACTTAAAGAATCTTGGTAGATGCACAACAGAAATATCATATATCTTTTCATAGTGCA
The DNA here is from genome assembly GCA_024364735.1 of Boesenbergia rotunda. NCBI lineage: Eukaryota > Viridiplantae > Streptophyta > Magnoliopsida > Zingiberales > Zingiberaceae > Boesenbergia > Boesenbergia rotunda. Next base: position 197,290 of record JAGFNQ010010601.1, read on the forward strand.
CATGGAACTTATCTCTAATTATTCTTGAAGTAGTTTTTATACTTCCATATGTATTTTGAGTGCTTTAGTAATTTGCATCCCACTAACACAAGAATATGATAGTCAAAGAGAAGATTTTTTTTATTTTTCCTTTAAAAAACAGTAGATAAAATGCGATTCTGCACAAGTTGTCATTAATCTGTTAAAATGAGTTAGACATGTGGCAAAACAAAACATGTCAGTAACACAACAACAAGAATATTCACTCAAAAAAAGAGTGAAGGTAAAAAAGGAGAAGAAAAAAAAAGGTGAAGGCATAAACTACTTTATTATTTTTGTGAAAAATAGGATGACTCATAAACTCACGGAGTGCTTTGAAGTCCAGAAATCAAGTCCTCTATATTTTTTCTTTCAAATATAGTCTTTGTATGAACAACAAATACTAGATTGAATCTCCATGCTAATAATTATTTTTTTAACTTTTATTCCTTGAGGGGATGCTTGGTAAGCGAGTTTAGAAGGCGGGAATGAGAATCAAATCTATTTCATTCACATTTATAGTGCTTGGTATACGGGAATCAGAATCAAGATATGGATATGATATCCCTAGTTTTATAACCCAGCCTCACTAGGTTATCACTAAACTCATAAACCCCTCAATCAAAACTTATTACCACTCCCATTACCGAATGCATAATGTTGTCAAACACTAGTTAAGTTCTCTAAAGATACTTGCTATATATGTCAGGCCCGTACTTTGCAAGCTGATATTTCTAAGGGTGAGCATTCGGTCAAAACTGAACCGAACCGAACCGAATTAGCAAAATCGAACCGAACCGATTTTTTTCGATCAAACTGAACCGATCGAATTTTAAAAAACGAACAAACCGAACCGATATTTTATCGGTTAATTCGTTTTTTAACCGAATTAACCGAATTATCCAAAAATAATAATTTTTAAAATAAAATTCAGTTTGTTTTAAATAAAAATCAATTTTTTTAAAATAAAAAATTAAATTTGGATTAAAAATTCGGTTAATTCGGTCTATTCGGTTTAACCGAATAGGAAAGTTGAAATCCGAAACCGAACCGAATTAACCGATTTTTTTAGGAAAAAAAACCGAATTACCGAATAGACCGAACCAAAATTTAAAATTCGGTTATTTTGTTCAGTTTAACCGAATTTTTGCTCACCCCTAGATATTTCTACTTACACCATGTAAAGGAATTAAAGAAATGAACCAGAAAAAAAATGAAGTTTTCACAAGAAATGGTGAAACTAAGCACACCCATGATTCAAAGGACTCCTTTAGGAGTTGCTCCTATAATGTATAGGAACTAAATGATGACATGAAAACTCAAAAGGTAAGATGCATTATATTTTAAAAACTATTAAACTTATTTTAGCCAAATTGAGAGTTCATAACACAATCTAGAGAGGGTATAAAATAATCTTAAGCTTCTTTATATAACTACAAGTAATGAAACTACAATTGCTTGTTTGAATTAAACAATCTTAAGCCCCTTCATACATCAATAAGAGTCGAACTATAATTGTAGGTAATGAAAATCTAATCTACTCTAAACTATAATTGCAAGAAAATTTACAAAAACAAAAAGTAGGCATGGCATGAACTTGACATGGAATGAAACCTAATCTAATTTAACATAATTGCTCCAAAATTAAGAAGAAGAATAAACATCCTAACTAAATTCAACAAGAAAAGTATTGCACAAAATTAAGCTAAACTAGTTGCAACAATTAAAGTCTAACTAAGTAAAGAGATATTTTATCGAACGCATTGTGGATATGAATCAAATTAACCAAAGTGTATGTAAATTAATCATAAGAGATCAATTCAATACAAGCATTAACACACAAATGAACAATCCAATACTTAAGAAACAACCCAACAAGAAACACAAACCACACATGAAGAGATCCACCCAAGCTCGCAAGTGGATGATTGTTGACATTGTAGGTGCTTGTGGAGGGGCTAATGTCGGAATCGCCGAAAGAGGGTTGTCCTCCTCTTCTAACCCGAGGAGAGGAATAGTTGTTGTCCTGAAGTGAAGGAGAAGAATATTTGTTGTCTTGAAGTGAAAGAGATGAACAGAACTCTCCTCTTCTAACCTGAAGAGGAGAGGGGCTGTCGGCGACAATAAAGAGTCGCTTGATGACGAAGTGGTCGGATCTCTTCTTCTAACCCAAAGAGGAGGTGAAGATGAAGTGGTCAGATCTCTCTCTTCTAATCCGAAGAGAATAGATGGTCAAAAATGAAGAATGATGGATGGAAGGTGGCATCACGAGCTTGGCGTCGGGTGTTTCCTTGTGTTGGGGTGAGGAAGTGGTGATGAGGCAGAGATGTGGTGGAGGCTTGAGGAGAGGGATGGAGAGGTGATGAACGGCCGACGGCGGTGAGGAAGGAGGGGTCGTTGATGGCGCCCAATGCGTGGAAGAGATGAAATTCACGAAAGATACTTAGTACGATTTCAAAAGTGTGGCCCCCTGGTCTCTGTCCCACGAGACATAGATTTACTGAGGGTGGAAAAGATGTCTGGGGCCGAGAGAATTTTAAGCCAGCAGATCAGGATTTTAACTCTATACGCAACTGACGACTCTTGACCCCATGACTTGCATTTCAAGCAACAGACGCCTTACCCACTCACTCAGTCCGTGGGGGCTAAGATACTTAGTACGATTTCAAAAAGGTGGATCCGCCACTTCAGCGGTCCCCTGGTCCCTGCCTCACAAGTGTCCAGAGAGAGTAAATTACGGATTTACTGACGGGGTAAGGCGCTTGGGGCCGAGGGGATTTAAGCCAGCAGATTAAGTTTTTATCCCATATATAGCTGGCGACTCTCGAATCTGAGACTTCCATTTTAAGTGACAGGCATTTTATCCACCGAGCCAGTATGTGAGGGCACTAAGATACTTAGTAGAAAAGAGAAGAGAAGAGCATCGATGAAATTCACGAAAGATACTTAGTACGAGGAGAGAAGAGAGAATTATGTTTTTGCAAATGGATAATGATTTTCAAAAATCGTCGTCGTAGTAAAAAAAACACAAATAGAAAATTAGCCTAAAAAATCACAAACAGACAACAATTTTCAAAACTATTATCATTGTAAAAAACGGTTCAAAAAAAATTAAAATAAAATAAAAAAATAAAATGTATCTATATATATATATGGTTATATATAAAAATATTAAAAATGGGAGTTAAAAATTGGAAACAATTATATGAAAATTTTGGAATAATTTTTTGAAATTTTTGAAAAGGTTTGTGGGAATAATTAGGCACAAGATAATTATATGAATTTTGTTTTATTTCAGGTTGACTGGTGCTCTACCCGAATTCAAATGTTACAACCCAACGTTCGAATTCCAGCCGACATTAATCGACTGCACAAAAGATCAGTCGACTGATCTTTCTGTAACCTCTACTAGTCGACCGATACCACATCAGTCGATTGACCAAATACTAAACTTAGGGTTTCCCATCCCGAGTATAATTCACTCAGCACTCGGACCTTCACAACTCACTTGACTCTTCTGGCAACCTCGACCTGTTGCCTTCAGCCTTCTTCGACTTTGGGTTTCGTCCCTCGGATGCATACAAGCCCACGGCTCGTCTCCACTTGTCACCCTTCGCGTATTCTTTGAAGTGTGCTTCCCTCAGTTAATCGTTCCTGCTTTATCCACGATCCCTCGAATGCACCATCATTCACCGAATCCGAAGTCGTCAAGCTAAGTCTATGTGCATCCTGTAGAATCTACACACTCAAATATACATATCAAACATAAAGGTGATCCTAACTTAAACACTTTGTCTAAACATCAACCACAGATTGCCTCAACAATCTCTCTCTTTTTCATATTTGACAATACGTTTAAGTTAGGGAAAACAAATAGTAAATAACAATGCTAAAAACATTTGGACTTACGTTGCCAAGGCTACACCTCGAACTTACACCGCCAATGCATATGCCAACATGCAAATGCAAATGCAAACATACATGGAATCCTCTCACAAGGCATCCCATACCTAAACTCCCCCAATGAGTTAGGATTTTTACCAAGCGGGTCTTTTAAAGAACCTCTCTAAGACTCTCCCTACATTGGACTTACAAAGGTTTTTAAGAAGTTCGCCAATAAATGAGCAATAATGAGACAGTTATTGCAAAGGCATAGGGCTCCCCCTTGACCTAGGATTTTTTGCAAAGGCATGTTTGGTTTCCCACTTAAACTTAATACTTCTCTCCCTTTGTCATACATTAAAAAGAACTCCAACAATATCCTAATTATTGGATTAGTTAACCTTTAATGATCATAAACATTGTGTAATAACCCCTTATAAGATTATATATATTTGACATCATTAGGACACTTTCGACTTTGCTGAAAACAATTTCAACACATATTAGTCTACAGTTATCAGTAGACTGATCCCTGTAGAAAAGCAACTTACAGAATTATCAGTCGACTAGCCTCTACACCAGTCGACTGATACCCTGATATCAGTCCATTTCTGTATTTCTGAGCTAATTTCATAAATGCACCAATAAATTCACAAATTTTTAAAAAATTTCAAATTTTGTAGAGGGGTTTATGGTACCTGTGTCTACTTGGGACAAATACATTTAAAAATGTATATATCTCGGATCCTAAGATTGACATAAAACTCAAACCTATCTAAATGGTTCAATTAAACCTTGACCTAAAGTCTTGGTTTTGACTTCCTCTTGATGCATCTGCCCACATCAAACCACAATGCATCCCTAGCATTGGTTTGTATGACATCTACACATCAAAAATCAATTTTCATGAAATATAATTCCAATGTCATATTTTCATACATGATCCACGATCCCAATATGTCAAATCCCTAGGATTGAGACTCAAGTCCATCTCTCTCATTTGATGTTTGGGCAAAGGGTTTAAGTTAGGATCACCCTTGTATTTGATATGTGTATTTGAGTGTGCAGGTTCTGCAGGACACACATAGACTTAGCTTGATGACTTCGAGTCCAGTGAAGGATGGTGCGTCCGAAGGACAGTGGATAAGGTAGGAACGATGAGCCAAGAGAAGCACACTTCGAGGCATACGCGAAGGATGACATGTGGAGATGAGCCATGGGCTTATATGCATCCGAGAGACGAAAGCCAAAGTCGAAGAAGGCTTGAACGCAACAGGTCGAGGCTACAAGAAGAGTCAAGTGAGTCGTGAGGGTTCGAGTGCTGAGTGAATTATATTCGAGATGGGAAACTCTAGGTTTAGGGTTTGGTCAGTTGACTGATGTGGGATCAGTCGATTGGTAGAGGTCACAGAAAGATCAGTCAGCTGATCTTTTGTGCAGTCGATTGGTGTCGACTGGAATTCGAACGTTGGGCTGTAACGTTCAAATTCGGGTGGAGCAGTCAACTGGTATTGCCACCGGTCGACTGATAATGGCTAGTTCAGCCACGAGCTCTATTTAAGGGAGCTCGGTTTTACTAACTAAGGTTGACGAAATTAGTCTTGGTTAGAGGCCAATTAGTAGTCTTAGTGCTTAGGTGTGTTTGCAAGGCTGTGGCGAGGTTTGTCCACCCCACAAGAAGCGACACGATCTAGCCAGAGGTTTTCTGGAAACTCATCCACCAACGGATCGGGATCGTCCACCTTATGGACTGTTGTGGAGTAGGAGCTTTATCTCTGAACCATGTTAAATTGGTTTGTGTTCTTCCTTATTAGTTTAAGTTTATAGTGTATTCCGTTGCGCACTAATAATTGTAGGAAGAACAAGTGGGTGATCGGCTATTCACGTCCCTCTAGATGTACGATCAAGTCCCAACGGACACTCAGACGGTACCCCCACTGGTTCAAATCTACTGTATGCATGGGCATGAGCATGCCTCCACACCAGTAGTATCCCAATATTCCATGACGGAGTCTCATCATCAGCTATACCCAACATACCAGCCTCCTGTTTATCAGCCTCAGTAGTCGGTGGGAGCTCCAACACCTCAGCTTATGCAACCAGCCGTAGTTTAGATAATTCAGCCACAGCCTATTCAGATGATGTTACCATCAATTTCAGAGATGGACCAGTTTATGCTGTCACCGGAGAGAAGACACAATAGGCTGATGGATCAATATTCTGTAATATGATTTTTATATATATGTATTTCCGACTGAGTTATTGATAGATATCGATAGTCTGCGTTTCTCTATATCATGGACATTCATAGAAAGGAGCGGTAGATTATTTACCATTCGAAGAGGTATTGTAGGTTACAGCTTGTATCTTTGTCTCTATTGTTCACATCTTTGTGTTAGTATGATGATCGGTAGTCCAGTCGCTCTATTCTCAATCATTATCAAGGTTGACCATGAGAGCGATTAGTTGGCACATTAAGGATACGATCTAGAAGCAAAGATGTTGGTTTTCTAGTAGTTTCGATTGCTGAGTCAAGAAGTTAGGGTCAAACCTATCAACAATTTATTGGGGGTTAAGGATTTTGGCCTATAAGGAGTATTGGTTGCGGAATAAGATAATCTAACTGGTTAAAGTCGGATAGTAGCACAATTCTGATGAGTAGGCTATTTGGGAGCTCGAGGACACGATCAGAGCTCGTTACCATTATCTATTTACCTGAGGTACGTATTGTCAATTATCGTTAGTATTTAAATTACTTATGAGTTGTTGAAATTTGGGTATCAAATTTTTTGTTAGTAAGGGAGAATATTAAATACATAAAATTCAAGGACTTAAATGCTTAAAAGCCCTAAATTAATGGCAGGGTTTGAATTAGCCAGAGTTACACTGTAAAATATCCTCTACTTATAAAACCCTACCTTCTCTTCTCCTTCTCATTGTCGACTCCCCCTCAGCGCACAACTTCACCAAACCGCAACCCTCTTTGTTCTCCTCCTCCTCCTCTGTTTAACTATCAAAGCTGATGCATTCCTTCCCTTTTCTCTGTTCGACCAAACCACCCAAAGCCAACCTTCCTCTTCTCTTCCTCGCCTGCAACTTGTTCTCTCCATTAACGGTGCGCTGCTGCCGCAACCATAGCCTTGCGCCACCCTCCACGCGATGCGCCCCGACCATCATCCTTTGATTCGAGGAAGGGAGGTTTCAAGCGGGCAATTGAGGTAAGCTTAGTTGCTTCCGGTAATTGATTCATGGAGGATGCATCTAGTGGATCCACGAAGTTCTATTCAGATTTTGGGTTTGTAATTGTAGTTCAATTTGTGTTGAGTTGTGTACTGTTATGTTGGATTAGTAATTATTGTCGTCAGATTTACGTGAATTGTAGATTTGAAAATTAGCGTGAGGTGAATCGGTAGAGGCTTAGATGAGTTGGAAATCCTACTATGCTCACGTTTTTTGGTTGGGGCAGCAGTGATAGATTTGGTTTGTTTAGAGCAAATTTTGAGTGGTTTTGGTGTTGTGAATTTCAAGATTTAACCCTTGTTTGTGTTGTGAGCGGATCTGATCGGTATGGGTTGTTTCTTTGATGCTATTAGTTGGTTTAGGATTGAGATTTAACCTATGAATGAATAGTACTTTTCTATAACGAGTTTTTTATCTGAATTTTAGCTGTAGAGATGATTTATTAGCTTGTGATCAATTGCTCTCTACAGCATGTTACTGTGATTGTTGTATTAAGAATCAATATTGGGGGAGTTAATTAATTTTTATCATGTTACCATGAGCTTAAAGTTTTGGTATTGGATTTGTTTGGGTGGTTGTCGCACATTGGGATGGCTGTGATAGGGAACATTATGTATCAGATTTGTTTTAATGATTTCCTATGGGTATTGCCATGTATACCCCGAATCTGGTAGTTATTAAATTTGAAGATTGAGTTTGTAATCATGATAGTTCCTTGGATTAATTCAGGTATTAATCTAATAACCTAATTGTGATAGTTAGGTTAGGAAGAAACTTATTGTTATTTAAGACTTGATTAAGTAGATGTTGCAACTAAGATTTTATAAGCAATTTAGCTAATTATTTAATTTTTATAAATAGATAAATTTTGTTCTTGATATGAGACTTTGATTTTGGACTCGAACGATTAATCGTGAGGGAGTTCTATTTGTTACGAACTTCAATTACTAGGCGGGTATTTCTTACTTGATTTTGTAGTTCCTTTTATCTAAAATGCATAATTATTTTATTATCTGAGTATATTAATTTACCTTAACTCTATTTTGCTTATATTTTTTTCATGATACTTTCTTTGCTTGACCTTCGAGTTAATCAAGGATTTCATCTATACTGTCTCATCTATCATTTTCTGATCTAAAGAGTACTGCTTGTATACGAGTACTTTAGGACTATCGTGTGACCTATCTAAAGTCTGGTTGACATTAGATACATCCTACCCAGTAGATTAGTTGCATGTTCATTTGTTATGGTATTGATTAGATATATATGTTTCGTATTGATTGCATGATGGTTAACCTGATTGAGGTTATGTACATTGGTATCATGCATCATATTGTACTATTGCATGTTGATAAATATCGGCTTCCTTGTGGTTAAGTACGTCGTTGGTTATATAGTTTTCTGCCCACTCAACCACTTAGAACAGTGGTAATTGTTGGAGAGATAGATAGAGCGGTTGCACTCCCCCTTTTTATGGGGTTTTAAAGTGGTTGTGCTCCCCCTTGGAGTCTTATAGAGTGGTTGTGCTCCTCCTTTTTCACGGGTCGGGATGCGGTTGTGCTCGCCAACATCCTGTCCACTCGGCCACTTAGAGCAGTGTAGTTGCAGTGCGCACAGTTGTCACAGCCCTGCCTAGTCGGTCACACAGATGTGATATGAAGGTTGTAACATTAGTGTCTAAGGGTGACACATATCATTGCATCATTTACATATAATGTATCGTGCATTTTGCTTGTGTTTGTTATATTTGCTTGAGCTATATTTATTGCACTTGTTTGACATGCATATACAGTTATAATTTGCAATTATTATATGATCTGAATTTGCTTAGTAGTATGAGTAGGCTTACTGATATATCATGGGAATTTCTGATCATGCCTCTGCATATTACACTAGTTTGACTATTTATATTCATATAGTTGATATGTTCAGATTTTGCTCTATTTTGGAGATTGTATATTGTTAATTCTTCCTGCTTGTTATATCCGTTTTATATCATGCATTTATCTGTCTATTTTACCCGTAGAGTCCGTCCGGACTCACCATCCCTTGCTTTTACTTTTGTTCAAGTAGTTGATAGTTGTAACTTGTGAAGCCAAGAGATGATTCATCTGTCAATCCCTTAGCGTCGAGTACTTTTCATTTGTTTCTTATTTTCTTTATTAGACTTGTATTTTTTTTTATGGATTCGGAGTTATGGTTATGTATTTATGGATATTGTGTTTGATTGGTGAGATTTGTCATTTATTTGAAGTTTTCGCACTACTGATAAGTCGAGATAAGATTTTACGGAGTTTTGTGTTAACTTTCCTTATTATTAACTGTGTGATGGTAGAGTTTTCCTTATTTATGATTGTATTGCAAGTCGTGTTGGCTGTGTCATATTGTATGGATGATATGGATATGTATATGAGTTTCAGATTGTCTGTTGTACAAGGAGGATACTGTCCGTTTTTTTAGCAAACATGGGCTTTGGGGGTATGACACTTGCCATCATGGTAAATTGAGAAGCACAAATGGGTTCTAACGGATGGTCTATCGTCGTAAGTTTTTCAAACTCCCCAGGTGTAATGTGTCTGAGTGAGATTTGAACCTTAATTGCCTAGAGAGTCCATCTCACCTCTTACCCGTGAGAAAGAGAAAAGCTCATGGATCCAAGTATTTGCACCCTTTCCGAATTTATCTGGTGGTTGACCCAGCCTCCGGATAAATTCGAAAAGTACAAATGGGCCACAAGGACAATCAAGCACCACAAGTGGTTTGAGAAATGTAGGCATTTATTGCATTGCGTGGGAATTGAACTTTCGTTTGCTTACCATTTTTCATAGTACCAAGTATCATTTAAATCTTACAACCTGATTAACCTTTGGGTAGACGATTCAGCCCACATTCCACTCACCAAGTAAATCCAGAAAGCACAATGGCTCCTGACTTGATGCCCCAACTTTACTAATAGTTCAATGATGTCTGTACTTGTGTGAAAATTATATCCTAATTGCTTGGGAAATTCATTCTGCCTCTTACTACCACACCCAGCCCTGTGGGACCACTTACCTCTTATTAATTTTTTTAAACTCAGATATCTAGCTCTTCGAAATGCCTAATCTTAAAAGTTATCGACTCGACCCACGAAAGTTTTCCACCGACAACCAAGATAAATTTGAAAGCATAAGCATCTCGTCGCCCAACAGCTAACATCCTCGATTTTTCGTTCCACGCGAGGAAATCACCCTACAATGCATTGTAATCACCTATAATACGCCGTAATTGAGACTCGAACTATGAATACTTAGAAACTACTGGAGTGTCATTGTCGTTGCATCGTAGTCGGGGGGGACTTACCTCTTATTAATTTTTTTTATATTAGATATCCAAATCTTACAACCTGACTAATCTTGGGATAGGCAATCCCCCTACATCCCTACCACTAAGTAAATCCAGGAAGTATGATGATTCACAGAATGGTAGTTCAGCATCATCAATTGTTCGAGCACTCAAACGTCTGAGAATGCGCTTCACGAGAATCGGATCCTCATCATTGGATTTATCCCATCCGATAATCTCACAATGTCATGTGGTACTTACCTCTTACCCTTGAATAACATGGCAAAAAAAAGTTGATAACCCTTAGCCTAGAGCCTAGGAATGACAATGGATCGAATTTCATAACCTCCATCTCCATCCTCATTTATTATATACATCTCCATTCTTATCCCTATTCCCATTAGATTTTCAGCTTTCATTATTATCTATATATTAATCAAGGATAAGATATTCATCCTCATACTCATATCTATCAAGAATACTAATAATTTTCTTCGTTCTATACAAGTACCATCATTCAACAAAAATATATTAAAATTAACATCATATAAAAACATAATTAAAAAATAGATTAACATCCTCTAAATTAATTATTTTTAATAAAAACATATTAAACATTAAAAAAATAATTAGTAATTAGTGGGTTTTGGATATATACACACACCACACAAGACCGCCCTAAGCATATTAGAAGGGTATAAATAATGGAGGTTATTCGGTCAGTCGAGCGACCTCTTTGGTGAGGGGGGTTTGCACGGATAAACCCCCACGATTTAAACCCAAAACCTATTATGATAACTCCTCACCCGAGTACCAACTCAACCACGCTTGTGAGGGCTCTTACCAGTGAATAATTGTATTAAAAGGTAAAGTCGTCACCTTAGCAACCCCTTCAGGGTCGCCCCACATACTCTAGAAGAGATTAAATCACAGGAACATTGTGACCTAACACAACGACCCTTTACACGGGGAGGCCAACCATCCAACGAGATATTTTTGCATCCGTTGGGGAATTAACCCCAAGACTATTATAGCAAATACTCATATAGGTACCAACTGCACTAACCTATGGGGGTCTCTTACTCGTGAATAGTTAGTGCAAAAAGTGATATCGGTGATCCCAAATGTGACCCAATATCGCTGGCCTCACGATAAAATACATGCAAGTAAATCACGAGGGAGGCATTTTGCCCTAGTACAGTGACATTTACATGGGAGATCAGGCCAGATACCCAACGAGATATTTTGCACTAGTTAAAAATTGACTCCAAGATGTATTATAACAAATACCCATACATATATCAACTATGTCAACCTATAGAGGCCCTTCACATTAGGGAATAATTGGAACAAATGGTGATATCACTCACTCCAAGCAATCCAATATTGTCGGCCCCACGATAAAATACAGATAGGTAAATTATGGGAGATATTTTGTCTTAACACAATAGTCATTTACATGGGGGATGTTAGGCACTCAACAAAATATTTTGCACAGAAATAGACTCCAAGATCTATTAGAATAAACACTATGTAGGTACTAACTGTGTCAACCCGTGGGAAAATAGTGGAGCAAAAAAATGTGATATTGCTCATCCCAAGCGACCTAGCATCATCAATCCCACAATAAGATACAAATAGGTAAATCATTGGGATATTTTGTCCTAACATATCGACCCTTTGCATGGAGAGGTTAGGCACCCAATGAGACATTTTGCACCTGTTAAAAATTGCCCCAAGATCTATTGAAGCAAACATTCATGTAAGTACCAACCGTGTCAACTTGTGAAGACACTATAAGGGAATAGTTAGAGCAAAAGGTGATAATGCTCAACCCGAACGGTTTAGTGTCGTCAACCCTCAGCTAAATACAGGCGAGTAAATCATGAGATGTATTTTGTCCTAGCACAACAACCTTTTGCATGGAGAGGTAAAATACCTAACGAGCTATTTTGCACTTACTAAGAATCATCCGTGTAGGAATAGTTAAAGTAAAAGGTGACGCTCATCCCATGTGGGTCAATATCGTCGACCCCTAGTTAGATACAGGTAGGTAAATCACGAAAGATATTTTATCATAGTACAATAGCCCTTTGCATAATTGTCATATGAGAAATAGTGGAGCAAAAGATGATATCACTCATTTCAAGTGGTCCAATATCGTCAATCTATCCCACAACAAGATATAGACAAATAATTCATGTAGGGACATTTTGCCTTAGCATTGGCCCTTTGCATGAGGAGGTCAGACATCGAACAAGATATTTTACACCTATTGAGGATTAAATCCAAGACATATTAAACTAAACACTCATATAGATATCAACTACGTCAACTTATGAGGACCCAAATAATTAGAATAAAATATGATAATAATTACCCTAAGTAATTTGTATTATCGATTCTATGATTATAGATAGATAGATATTTTATTGTAACAATAATTTTTTTTTATCAAAGATTACCCCTCTAATGAATTATTTTACGTCGTAAAAATTAATATTATGATTTATTAAAATAATTATAGCGCGGATATGATCTGTGTCAAGTCACGTGCAGATGATCGCTGGATGCACACGTGTTCCGTCGGTCTTATCCTTTCCACATGGTTCCCTATTTATTTAAAGCTTCTGCCATCGTCTTCTTCCTCTCTCGAAGCCCAAATCTGAGAGAGAGAGAGGAGCGAGCAGAAGATCTAGGGTTTCGCCTCTGTTCAAATCTCGGTGAAACCCTAGTCCAAGCTAGCTCTCTCTCTCTCTCTCTCCTAATCTCTCGTCTCCGATCCCCCGGCGACAGGGACAACGAATAGACACCAGGTATTTGAGACTCGAAACTTTCTCTGTAGAAGCGATCTCTAAGAGTCGTTCTATTGCAGTTTAACTCGCGCATCGATTTGTTTACTGTCCTTCCTGACTGTCTCACACTGATAATGAGATTCACTAGCGTACTATGATTCGGTAATTTTCTTCTAGCACCAAGTTAATCACAATGGGAAACTTGTAGCTTCAAATAAATGTTTAGTGGTCAAAGATCTGATCTTGAATAGCCAAATCCTAGCTTCAAAATAGTCAATCATGACTGGGAAAGACAATTAACTAAAATGGAAGATGATCAGAGAAGAAAGTTGGCAATTCCTTCAATTGTGCTTATTTGAACCTTCAGAAAACATGATGCCATATTTGTGATTATCAACTGTTCAGTTCTATTAGTTCTATCTACATCTGCTCATGCTTGAGTAGCCAATCTCGTTTCCTTAGCTATTGTACTACAAAGATTATTGTCGGCGGCATGGTTTTACTATTTAATCATTGCTGCATTCTGTTCGAACTTCTTGTCTCTAAACATTAATTATGCAAATCGGTTTTGTGCATTGATGCATTGCATGATTTTGTCTTAGCAGGAAGCTCACTGATCACTATCCTATCAAGCTAAATTACCATGGTGTTGTGGGTTTTTGGATATGGATCATTGGTTTGGAACCCTGGATTTGATTTTGATGAGAGAATAGTAGGCTTCATCAAAGATTATAGACGTGTCTTTGATCTTGGTAACAATTGTTTGCTCGCCTATAGAATATTCACATGTGTAGTATTTTATAGAATTATATTTCCTTCTTCCTCTTCAGCGTGCATAGACCACAGAGGTACACCAACAAATCCAGCAAGAACTTGCACCTTGGAAGCAAAGAGCAAAGCAGTCTGTGTAAGAATTTTTCGAGTCATGGTTTATCTATCTCGGATGGGATCGTGCATTTGTTATCTAAATCCCATTTACCTAGCTTATATTAGCAATTTTCTGCTTGTGTTTTACACGTGTGATCAATTGATTAGTTGCTTATGTGTGCCAGAAAGTACTCATTTCGTTGCCTATTATGATACACTAAGGAATATATGTTGCCTTATTTGTTCTCTTAGTAATATATCTCAGTAACAGCCATGGATTCATATGAGTAGCTACTATCTATCAATATCTTTCTTCTCAGACTAAACAAACTTTTGATGTGTGTACTTGTCACTTGCAAGTTGACCTTTGCTTTAAGTTGGTTTTTGTTTATTGAATGTTTTCGTTAAATTTTAGTTTCTAATAGTTATTTGATATATGACAAACACAGACAGATAATCAAAACACAAGGGAAGGTAGTTATGGTTGCTGGAGAACTGATCGGCATTTATTTTAATTGAAACCATGATTTTAAGTTCATTCTGTGCCAATTAGCATGGGCGAAAATTATCATTACCTCACTTGCTAAACAGCAAACACTGCCACAGAATTATTCCCGTGAAGAGCCAAACCCCAGTTCAAAATGAATTTTTTAAACCTTGATTGAACAAGTTTACAATTGACAGATGAACATAAGAACCTAGAAATAAGTTGTCCTCGCAGGATGGACTGATAACTAACGCGTGCGGTGTCGTCACGTTAAAGTCTGGGGGTCAAAACCTCTCAAAACCAGTGTGTTTGTCCTCCCCACGCGCTAACAACAGTATCCGGGTTAGTAGCCATCGTTATTTACCTCTTCTGTATTGACCAGAGCGTTGGGGGCGAGCGAATCACCTTTTACCACCTCGAAATAGGGCTTTGATCTCTAAGTGATTTTATTCGGTCAAACAAAGTGTCTTACCTATCTATCTCTTAAACTTATTTTCTTTTACCTCAGTGGGGTGCTGCATACTGCGTTAAAGGAGGTCAAGAAAAAGAAGCAGCAGCAATGCAGGTTATCATTATTTCATTTGTTGTTCTCCTGATGATTTCTTTATTGTACATATAACAAAGTTGCAAATTTATTCTCTTGAACATCTCAGTATTTGGAGAGAAGAGAGTGCGAGTATGACACAAAGGTGTTTGTGGACTTTTACAAGGTGTGGATCTCATACTCTCGATGGATTCTCCCTTCGGCTTTTCCTATTATTTGTGAATTTCTCTAATGCAAAAATATTCTTTTAGGAGGGCGATCCATTTAAGCCTGCAATAACAGAAGTCCTTGTGTAAGAACCAATTTGGTGACAATCTTTTCCTCCCACAAATATCTGCTTTTGCATTTCGACTTAAATTATGTTTTTTATATT